>KK118531.1:80589-92362 GCA_000611955.2 Stegodyphus mimosarum
CATTTCATGTTATATACAAAAAATACTACAACTTCCCATATAACTTCTCTAAAGTTAATATCTCTGATTTTAGCTATAACTTCTCTAAAGTTATATACATATATAAAAGTCCCTAACGTTATTATTTCTTGGAAGATTTTGATGAAAGTTTAAGAAGAGTATTATGATACTTGAAAAGAAAAACTGGATGAAATTTTAAAACCTTTAATTTTGGTTATCGCTATCTATTTTATATATTGTATAAAGTCATGTTTTCGTATCACTTACAATTTATAATTTTTATTCAGAATTTTGTATCCTTGGTGTTAGAGTTAAAAAGCAATACGACGGCGCATAGTGAAACTTAAACATTTCTCAATGAAAATCTTTCTTCTATCCCATTTTCGTCATGTTTCAAAACTATACATTCTGTTATAGTAATATTTATCTTCTTTTTTCTAACTCTTTAATCTAAGAAAGACTTTTCTGCCACAAATGGAAATGTAAGATCAGAAGTAGGTAGCGCAAGTTTGTAAGTTTCATTTTCAGTTTTCCTCTAACTCTCTATTTTGAATTTGGGTATTTCTGCTTTTTGTTTGAAAAATAATAACTGCTCATAAAAATTGTTCTAAACTGAGTCATTTCAAAATTAATACATGTGATATATTTGTTTCAAAGCGTTCAATACGCAGAAGATTGCATAACTCTTCAGCCCATAATGATTACAAATTTGGCAATTGAAATTTATTATTAATGAATCGGAATTAAATGCGAAAGAATCTGAAACCAATTCATTTTAAAGAAAGCTTTCATCTTAGACACACCACATTACTGCATTTTCTTACTGTTCTACTAACATATCCCTGCTTACCTCTCTTTCATCAATCTGTGCAGTCATTAGGATTTTTGGTGTCAGGAAGCTGAAAAATGTGCAATGCCCTAGACGGGATTCGAACCTAGACCTCTCAAATACGCGTCGAGTGTGCTAACCGTTACACCACGCTTAAAAGCATGCTTAAAAGAGGGGGGAATACCTCATATACTCCACATTTTAAAGGGCGACTCAGGATTAGAGAACCCAACCGCCAAATCCTGCTGGTAAAAAATCATCATCCACAACCTTTCTTGTTCGGGTTAAAGATATCTCGGAATATCGAACAGCAAATATTTTCCAAGGATACATACTAATAAATGCCCTGGTAGCCTAACATAATGTGATACTGAGGAAGGGATAGAAAGACAAAGCAATAGAAGTTCTTTAATGAAAATTCTATAGTATAATTTCTTCTTAAGAAATTGCTTACTTACTTAGTACTTCTTATTCAGCTCTTTAAAAAATACTATTTTGAAGAATTTCTGTCACAATACTTCTAAATTTCTCAGTTTGTTAAACTGGCAAGCAATATGTTGCCATAGTTTGAAAGACAAGTTAAATATCTTATGTTACAAGGATTAGCAACTCTTTTCGAAATAAAGAATTTTTATCTTAAACTCGTGAGACTGTTGCCACTCGGAAAAATGAGTGCGAAAATTTGTGTTTTCAGATATTTTAATCAATATCTCGGCTGATTAAAGCCGTACAAAGATGGGAACAGTCAAACAGGAATAATGTATTTAATGTTTGGCAATGCTACTTTTATTTCATTGTAAAACTTATATAAATTTTTTATTAACAAACTCTACGATTTGCGAAATAAAGCAGGTATTTATCTCCAGCGTGTGGAACTGTTGCCACTCGGAAAAATGAGGGAAAAAATTAGCGTTCTCAGAGTTTTTAATTAATATCTCTGATTTTAGCCTTTTTTTCTTAAGTGGTCGTCGACTTTTTCCAAGACCCAGAAAAGAACGGTGACGATAGCTGTAGCAGTAACTGAGTTAATCGCGAACAAACACACAAACAAGCATTCTTTATATATATAGATTTAGACTAAGAAATGGTATTTGTTACATTACTGAAACCAAAAAAAAACTATATGATTGACATCTGTAATAATTTTGTATATCTGAGTAATTATTCTAGCGGAAATTTTCCAATATATGTATATGTTTTAGACAATATTCTTAAATTGAATGAAAGTCGAAAAATTAATTTTCGCTAACTACTTCATGAACTATTATACGCAATTCATTAAAATATTCTGCAATGCACGCTGTTGACTACTGGTTAAAATAAAAATGTAAAAACCGACTTTCTTTTAATGATCACTAACGTTAAAACTCGCAAAGTCGTCGTTGCGAAAGACTGAAAAAAGAAAGCACATATTTTTAAAAAACACTGTTTTGAAGGATTTCTGTCATACGTCGAGGAATTTACAAACAAGAGCATGCATTAAAGAGACAAGATGAGAAATACTTATCCTACAATCAGGAACATCAAATAACGCCAGGATGACCTTCATTAAGAAGCCTCTTTCATATTAATACAGAAACTCTGCATGTGATGGAATGCATCTTAGACAAATATTGCTGATAAACAAAGAAACACCCACAATTTATAAACACGAAGGACTTCTCTTTCACGTGCATGGATATATAGTTCTTTTAAAATGCAAAAAAAGAAGTAACTTCAATGCTCATAACGAAAGAGCTCATCCGTGAAAGCTGCCACGAAGACATTTCGAAGATAACGTCGTTTCGGAAATCTTCAGTAACGTCTTTCACTAATTAAATATAGGAAAAAAAAATGAAAGTTTTCAGATTTTATATTAGGCCCAAAGGGGATTTTTTAACGTTTTCTGTGTTATCTTTATTTATTAAATATCATGTTCTTGGCACTTAAATTATAAAGTTCAATTCAACAACAATATCACAAAACAATTTTAAAATGAGTATATCTTTAGAATTTCCCTTTATCTTTAGAATATCTTTAGAAACTTCTTTACACCGTCTCGCGCGCCGGAGATAATTTTTTTTTTCGTTCAGTTTTGCCATTCCCCGTTTTGAACTCGTTGAGTTTGTTAATCAAAAATTCTTTAATATCTAACAAAATATGAAATAGATAATAAAATAATTCCAAATTCTAAGTAAGGGCTTTCAGATGCTCATAGTCAGTGGAGGATTGGAGGATTAGTTATTCAAAATTCGATGGCTCTAGGTACCGTTGTTTTATCACAATGCGAGAAACATACATACATTTAATTTCTTTAAATATAATGCAGGGCCGTAATATTTTGTGGCAACAGTTTGAAAAGTGAATCAACGCAAAATACCAAAACGAAAGTAAATGTCTTTTTGGGCTAACGGCCTTTAGGCTAATAGTACATATACGAAATTATTTCATTAAAAACATTAAATTTTTACTTTTATTTCTATTTTATAGAGATACACAGTCCAGTCACATTAATGTGACCATCTGTCAAAAGCCAGAATAATCACCTTTCGCAGAGCGGACTGCTGCGAGACGTGCAGGAAGAGAGTCACATAGGTCCCTGAAGGTGTTCTCTGGGATGTTGAGCCATGCCGACTCTAATGCCGTGGCCAGCTGCGCTAGATTACGCGGTTGAGGATCCATGGCGCGAACAACTCGATCGAGATGGTCTCAGAGATGCTCGATTGGGTTTAAGTCAGGTGAGTTTGCTGGCCAGGGGAGGACGGTAAACTCATCCTGGTGCTCTTCGAACCACGCACGTACACTGGCAGCTGTATGGCACCTCGCATTGTCCTGCTGGAAGATGCCATCATCCTGAGGAAAAACAATGCGCATGTAGGGGTGAACATGGTCCGCAAGGACAGATGCGTACTTGTATTGATCCATTGTGCCTTCCACAATGATCAGTGAACCTAGAGAATGCCAGGAAAACATTCCCCAGACCATAATGCTCCCGCCTCCAGCTTGGACCGTTCCGGCAATGGTTGCAGGGTGGTTCCTTTCAGAGGTTTCACGCCTTATACGCCAACGTCCATCTGTCCGATGGAGCATAAAACGCGATTCATCCGAAAACGCAACCTGTCGCCACTCAGTGGACGTCCAGCTGCTGTACTGGCGTGCAAATTCTAGCCTTCGCCGTCGATGAACAGCAGTCAGCATAGGTGCACGAACCAGGCGTCTGCTTCGGAGGCCCAGACGCAGCAATGTTCGCTGAATAGTACTTTGGGAGACACTTTTGGTAGCCCCTTGGTTCATTTTGGTGGTCAGTTGCTCAACGGTAGCCCGTCTATCTGCCCGAACGCATCTCCGCAACCGTCGTTCGCTTCTGTCATCTATGGCCCGTGGTGCACCACATTTGCCACGTCGCTGATTTTGGACAGTCCCATTTTGCCATGCACGGTACACTTTTACCACGGCGGCACGCGAACAGTTCACAAACTCAGCCGTTTCGGAAATGCTTCCACCCTTGGCCCGAAAGCCAATGATCATGCCCTTTTGGAAGTCGGATAAATCGCTTCGTTTCTGCATTACGCCAACGATTGAAATGTTTTCCGAAGCCCTCACACACCCTTTATATACGCTCAACTGCACTGTGCTGCCACCTGCCTTCTGTGATTGGTTATTTAACTCTGACATGGAAAGTACGTGGTGGTCACATTAATGTGACTGGACTGTGTATAATGCTTTTATTCTACTGTAATTTTTGATATTCAGGTTTTCGAAATGCTATTAAATTTTGATTGGCTCTATTATTAGAAGGCAAACTTTAATTAACGGAATCCATCGACAAACATAAATATTTAAAATCATTTCTTGACCAAACATTTATTTTGCAGTTCATTTTTCACCACTTGTTAACAAATACATGTTTAAGACTATAGATTAAAAATACATGTTTAAGACTGAAGAATGAAATAATAAAATAATTGCTTGAAAAAATAGAAATGATTGGATTTTTCGGATTCATTGATTATTCACTTATTTTGTTTTTCATCCTTCCCGTCACTTAGGGTTTGTTTGCATGAAATATTTCGGAGAGTTTCGGTTTATTTAATTATGGCAAAGCACTCGAGGGCTCTCTTCCTAAGGGAATGGATGCCTTCGTGAAGGACCTTCTAAGGGAAACTGGCTAGTATACTTCTTACAGAGGATGAAAACCGCGAGACTCGCATGCAGCCGGCCGCCTAGCCTGGATTCGAGCTCCGGACCAAACTACCACTATTCAGCGACTTTACCGCTCAGCCACTGGTGGGCCACATTTCAGAAGAAAAGGCTGACTTCTTTTTTTAAGGGCTTGTAAGGAAAGGGAAAGCTTTACAAGAAACATTACTCAAAATATATCTACATAATTCCATTTTGCAAATTTAAGTAATTAAGAATAATTTATTAAATTGTAAAGTAATATGGATTATATTTATCAAAAACGATATTTAAAAAATAGTGTATTAATAATACCCAAATCTTTCAATGAAAATACTCTCTGCCACGACAAAATATACGAATCCAGAAGGAAACTTACTACTATCACAAAACTTAACATGTATGTAGCGTGTGAGGAGATAAACAAATGATTACAAATTCAGAACAAATGATCGTTTTATTAAGAAGTTTAGGTATGAAAAAGGTTACAAATTAGTAAGTAGTATAGTCACTCTGGCAGCTATACAAGCCGAAGCACGGCGTGGCATCGAATCAAATAGGTCATCTATGACCCCTGCGGAAGATCATTCCATAATCTTTGCAACTGGACAGTTAATTCACCAATATTCCGGGATAGCTGCAGTTGCCTTCCAAAAATGTCCCAAACGTGTTCTATTGGCGAGAGGTCTGGTGACCATTGAAGACTTGTTGGGAGAGTCGCGCAGTATGTGCACGAGCGTTCTCTTGTTGATGACACCCGAGCAACTTGATAGCATACGCAGTACAAACGGTGTTAAAATGTCCTCCACGTAACTGCGAGCCGTCATAGCGCATTGAAGGAGTGATCATGTGTCCCAACAAATCGCTCACCACACTGTCACACCTTCCGCCGTATGCCGCTCGACAATAAATGCCGGATCGTACCGGATCTGAAGCAGCAGACGTGAAAATGAGCAATGCCCTCACGGGTACTCGAAACTGGACCTCTCGAATAAGCGCCGATTGTGTTATCGCTATACCACGAACGCATGCTGGAAGGAGGAAGAAAATACCTTATATCCTCCCTTTTAAAGAGCGACTGGAGATTACGGGCCCCTAGTGGTGACGAATTATTGTTCACCATCTTTTAGTTCGGGCACCACTGTAGAGTCATTAAGTTATTTTGAAGCAGGAAATGTGAAAAATGTGCAACGCCCTCGCCGGGACTCGAACCTGGACCTCTCGAATACTCGTGTTCTCCAATTACACCACGAAGGCATTCGGAAAGAAGGGAGAAAATACCTTATAAATGTTTCAAGTAATTTTAATTTAGGCTTTAGCACATCAGCGGTCCAGCGTTAATGTCGCTGAACACTGTTAGTTCTGTCTGAGGTTCGCATCTCGCGAACGGTCTGGCTGCATTGGCATTTTCGTGGTTTTCCTCATGTGTAACGTGTATACGGGCCAATTTCCCTTAGAAAGTCCTCTACGAAGACATCCCACTTCTTAGGCAGATAGCCCTCGAGTGCCTTGTCATAAGCAAATTAACCAAACCAAACGTAATATCGGGTTTTGAATATCGAGTTAAAAGAAGCAATTGCTGTCTATCTTATTAAAAATTAGAATGCTAACAACTAAATCGTGTTATTTAGATGCATTTCTACTATGCAAATAAAAAAATTTATTCAACTTATTAGAGTTTTTGAAATGCTAAAAATAAATAAAAGTTGTTTATTTATTTAATTAAATTACTTAACCCGATATCATTGGATCGCCTTTTAGTACTTATTTTAATCTATAGGCTTTTCACTTTTGATCAAGTTTGTTCAGAAAAAAATGCACTAAAATAAATGAAAATATTAAAAGTTTTTATCAAACCTCATCAGACTGATTAAATAAAACCATACATTAAGTTATGCTTTAAAAGATTCTCACTGATTCGCAAAATTTCCAAACTTTAAAAAATAATTCGTTTATCTTAAAAATTTATTGATGTATCTATTTTTATGAAGTAAACTGAAATAATGACTATCTTCCCTTTACCCTGAATACCAGTCTTCTACTACAAATCTGAAAAATATGATAAATTTCTTCCACACTGTAAATCTTGTTGTAAATTTAGTAGAGTTTGCGACAAAAGTAGATATTAGGCATATTTTATTCAATCCAGAGGGTAAATTACTTCTTTAATTACTAATGAAACAATCACCTATTTAAAGAATGAATGAAAATTAACCTATTTAAAGCTGAAATGAAATAAGCTAAATATGTATTACATCAGTTTCTTCGATAAAACGTATTGCAATATCAAATTTCTGAACACAGTGTAAAAAATTACTGGTATTTTTATTTGAGGGCTTAATTTTGAAAATGTCACTCACACAAAATTTTGCATGTGACAATATTAAGTAAATTAACCTTAAAGTATATTTTATATATAGAGTCATAACACGTTCAAGGTTATACAGGATGATAAATATTCAACCCGTGAAATTAACATAGGTACTACAAGATTATGATCATCAAAATTCTCTCTTCCCCTAAGCGGAAGACGCTGTTTTATGTTTTATACGTCAGGAATTTTCGAAAGGACCTTGACTTATATAAGCAACATCAACTAAATACTAATAGTTGTTATTTACGACATCAATAAGTAAACATATTATGTAAAAAAAAATATATCTTAACGACCAGCAAAAACCATTTAAATATCTTAATACACAAAACAAATACTGGTATGTGAGACTATGCAAGATTTCGAAGGACGCTGAAATTTGAAGTTCAAAAGAAGATTGCTTGAACGTTTTTTTAGTTTTTAAGAGGTGTGAAAAGAAAAGTAATTATGGAGTTCGCATTAATATAAATTAAAACCCAAAAGATTATGTACAAAATATATGTCGTTAGAAAAATCTTTTATTATTTATAGTAATGCTATGAATATTCATAAACGTTATCAGCTGAATATAATTTAAATTAAATGTATTTTAAATTACATCAGTTTGATATATTATAAATATTTGATGTGGACATTACGTGGTTTCTTTTTACGGCCTGTTAAATTATACCCATTTTTGTTGCATTTCACTTGAACTTATTTTCTTCGAACTGCATTACAGATATATATGCTTCATTTACTGAGTTCTCACTTTACGGCAAGGCAAAAATACATAAAAACTCTAAACATCTTCATTAAAATTTGTAAAACGCAGAAAAACACAAAACACCAAATACAGTTAGAAACAGTTTTAAAAAAATTTTCTCAGTTAAAACTCGAGTTTCTGCGGGAAAACAAGCAGTTCGGCCGGCGGGCAGGAAGACAAAATTTTCGGTGCACAGAATTTAAATTTAGTTTTTGGTCCGACTGTGAGCAGGGGCACTGAAGTTGCTCCGCCAACTGACTTAATTCACTATTCAACTAAGATTTTCAAATGCAAACAAATGGCGGCCTCATTATTCCTAGCCCAACCTTTAAATTGTTGATAATTCTATAACTATTGCATGCAAATTAACTAAAGACATAAAACTCTTGAGCGGAATATAAGAATAACAGAACAACATAATTCAATTACTTTTAAAGCAAAAAAGTGCATAATTTACGAACATATAAGATTAAAAAACTGAGCTCACCGAGCCGGGTAAAAGAATGGATATATATATATATATATATATATATTCGTTTGGTGCGACAGATTGTAACGAAAGAAAGAAGTGTTCAACTCCATGTTGTACGAATCTCATATACAAAATTTCAGACTTCCATGGCTATTCGTTTTTGAGTTAATCGAAATACATACATAAGTACAGATGTCAAGAAAAAATATCTCTTCTGAATCCATTTTACAATCCCTTTTGGAAAAAGAGTAATCTATCCTGTCCTTACATATCCATCCTTCTTATAATATAACAATATATAAATATTGTGCCTGAAATATTTCGCGATTACAATACTTCTTTTACTTCGAACAAGGAAGTAAAAATGAAATGAAGATTTAATGCTAAGACATATGTTTATTTCTTTTAAATCCCTCAGTATGTTAAGCAGCAACAGATGAATTAAAATCTTCGTAAGGTAATTTAAAGACCTAAACTAGAAGTTGTGACAAACTGTAACAGCAAATGAATCATTAGGAAAACAACCAGCTGGTTATTATTAGAGACTTCCTCTTTCGGACTAACTAAAAGAAACTCATTTTTAGAGCCCAGGTGTAAACGGTCCGCAAGGGAGATGTCCTGAAGGCTAATGGGTCTCTATCCCCTAATGCTTTTATGATGCCGACTTGTTCACGGCTGTTCGCTGTTCTTTTGTGAGAAGAGACGAAGCAGTGGAGTTGAATGGACATGTAGTCAGAAAAAGGCTTGGAAAACCTCGCTTTTTCCCTTCTGTAAGATATAGCAATGTAACGATTTACGCTATTTATCCTTTATTTAATCACGAATGAATTTGTTGTTGAGTTTTAAATAAATTTAAAAAGACAATCCTGTCTTGCTATTTTCCATAAAAGCTCGGAAACGTTACAAAGTGGTTATTTGAAAGGTGGAAGCATATATTACATCTCAGAATTATATGGAACTATATGTAGATTATATGGGATGTAACTATATATTATATGTTTATCACAATGGGAGAAATTTCAGTTTATCAGGACTGCGTATTCTGTGTGTGTTCTTTGCAGACATAGTGAACTATTTACCAGGGTGTTCTTCTCAGGTCCTGAACTGGAACAGTGAGCTGATGAAATGTAAGCTTTGTTCTGATGTAACTGCTGGGCTGGATAATAACTGCACGTGAAGGGATTTAAAATCCTCTTTTATTCAATCACTATTATTTACACACTTCCCAACTCGGGAGAGATACAGAAAGTAAAAGACTGCACTTGGGTCGAACTTAACAATCAAGTCAATTAAATGCTAAACCTAAAATAGAAATTAAATCAAACTTTTGCTTCGCAGAGCAATTCGCGGAAGTTGGCCTCTACCTGAAAGGGTGCGTTGCAAGATATACTAATACTAGCGCACTTCAAATTGTTTTACAATTCAATCACGTAGTAAGCACTATGGCTTATAAATTTAAACTGCTAGCTGGTCAGGCGAACGTTGAGCAGAGTGACCGTGGTCTGAGACTAAGCTCTCTCACATTGAGAGGTTTCTACCTCTGGTTTAAATAGTACTTCGCTGTACTTCAAAATTAGCATAAGCTGAAACCGCGCGCTTCTTCTGATGGGAAGTTGAAACAGAGAGGAGATAGACAGATTTAAATTAAAATAAAACTTGGTTAGTTTAACTAAAACCTTACATACTTCCCGCCAGAATTGCGATAGTTAAACTACTTTGGTCCAAACGGACCATGTTGAAAACTAGCAATTCTAAATAGTCGAAAATTTCACTGTTCTAAACTTAGGCCAACTCTTACAAGGCAATATATGTTTGTGTAAAATACAGACGAAATTTTCTGGAACAACAATCTTCAACATTTTTTTTTTCAAGTCTTATTCTTCAAACAGTCTTACTCCTTCCAGCAAAATCTGGAAGGAAAACAACTTTAGTATGACATAATAACAGAATAATTCTAAGTGGTACAAATCTTTTTTTTTTTTTCTGTGTAATTTTGCACACACACATTATCATTCAAGCACAATTAAATTCTTCCCCCGTATGCTCTCTCACCGGTGTTGGATGTAAAGCAAACCGCCATTGCGGGTTTTTATGTGTTCGGGGGTGTTCAACTCTTCCACCTACAATCGACTAACATTAGTTAGAACTTGACATACGAGACCTGAAAAAAACGCCCTATAACCAGCTAATCCTAAGGTTCTCACTAGCTTTATGTCTAACACTTTAAGTGTATTTGGTGGAGAGCCTAATTAACACTTGCATTCTAAAATACTCAATCTTTAACTTTTCATGCATACAAATTCGCAGTTTGCACACAACATTCACATTAATATTGCACTTAACGTGCATTGCTAGCATAATATTATTTGTTACATTTCATAACACATTAACAATTTCATAGCAATCCTGAAATGCAAATAGAGGTTAAATTTCTAAGCTTACAGAAATATAGGTTAAATTTCTAAGCTTACAGCAAGTGCTTCCTATTCCTTTCTCAAGGTACTTTATCGAAATATCAAATTACATTGAATTAATAGTCTACAGACCAAATCGTGTTCTTCAATTTTCCCGATTTTTCATTCTAGACATTTTACAAGTCTTTCGACAAAGCGTTATACAAAATCATTTAGTTAACATTTTCTTTTTTTTTCAGCTTTTCATTGCTTTTACACAATTAATCTATTTACAAACATAAAGTAATTTTAAGTCTTTAAGAATTACAAATTCTTTTAAACAAAAATATTTTACTTTCAAAATGAGAACTATCGTCCACTTGGCGCAAAATTCAACCTCGCTTGAGGTAAAATCGGCCCTGCAACTTGCAGTACACTCAAAAATTAACTAAACTTTTGAATAAGGAATTCTACTTATCTTATTGTGATCGTCCATCCTTTTCTTGGCCCAATCTTTGAAAGTCGAGTACGTTGTAGCTTGGTTGAGTCTCCTGGATTTTGGTTTTTGGTCCTTGGGAGGTTGGTCATCTCTTTTCCTTTTGAAATTCCGTCGTTGTATCCTCGGAAATTTCCTTTGTAGAGGAGGTTCCTCCGCTGGACGTTTGGTGGACTGGGCCCTTCTCTCCTGGGCCCTTGTTCGTTGCTTGTCCTGGTTCCTGCTGTATTCGGGAAGTTGATTCTCAGGCTGCAATCGACGTTTCTTGCTTCTCAGGCACCTGTCCGATGATTCCACAGTTCTTTT
>KK118531.1:98310-111091 GCA_000611955.2 Stegodyphus mimosarum
TTAGTAAATAGCATTTTTTGATTTTAAAATGATTAAATTATGTTGTTCTCATCTTCCGGTTAAGGATTTTATGACTTTATTTAATCTGCATGCAATAGTTGTAGAATTTTATGGTTTATGTGCGAAGAACATGATATTTAATAAATAAAGGTAGTACACAAAACGTTAAAAAAACGCTCCTTTGGGCGCAATGTAAAATCTGAAAGCTTTCAGATTTTATTTTTTATCTATTTTTATAGTTGTTTTGTTTTCTCTTAAAGAAACACTTTGCTTTTTTTAGCAAATAAAATTAATAGTCTTTTATGTGTAGTGAATCTTCTTCTTCTGTGCTCTGAAACGTTTGTAAATCTGCGAGGTTTTCCAAGGAGCAGTTGCTATGTGCTTCGTGCAGCAAACGAAAAATTCTTTTAAAGGCTATTCTAAGAAAGAAGTCTCATTAGGGTATAGGGTGGTTCTTAAAGCCTATCAAATCAAATTTCATGTTGATTGTATGAGT
The DNA here is from genome assembly GCA_000611955.2 of Stegodyphus mimosarum. Taxonomy (NCBI): domain Eukaryota; kingdom Metazoa; phylum Arthropoda; class Arachnida; order Araneae; family Eresidae; genus Stegodyphus; species Stegodyphus mimosarum. The sequence continues at coordinate 98,807 of KK118531.1, forward strand.
ACTGTACTGGATTCCGTTTGAGGTATCAAATAACATTAGCTTATCGGAGGAATTAAAGGAACATAAATCAGTGTAATATTCATAATTTTTCAGAATTAGTTTCGAAAGTTTAAGCGTAGAACCTTCTTCTTCAGCTGCAGAAAGGCAAAAAACGTGCTTTCTGCTATGTTTGCAGCTGAAGAAATGTATATATTTAAAACTTCGGAACAAGTTCCGAAAATATTTGAATATTGCGCTGATTGTTGTTCCATCAACTCCGCCAGTAATCGTTATTCGATGTGTTATTTTATCTCAAGCATTAGCTCAATTTTCAATATTGGATGCAAACAACTAAAATAAAAAAAATCTGCAAGCTTTCAGTTTTTATATTACGCCCAAAAGGGCGTTTTTTTAACGTTTTGTGTGTTACCTTTATTTATTAAGTATCATATTATCATCGTCAAATTGAATTTTATGGTTATCGCACTTAAACCATAAAATTCATTTCGACAGCAATATTACAAAATAATTTTAAAACAGCGTATCTTTAGAACTTCCAACACAGTCTCGCTCGCTGGAGATAAAAATGCTTTTTTTTTCGTACAATGTTGCCATTGCTCGCTTTGAAATCGTCGAGTTTGCTAATCAAAAATTTGTTAAAGTTTTATAAAATATGAAATAGATAATAGAAAAATTCGAAATTCGGGCGTCCAGGTGCCCATGTTCGAGTGGAAGATTACTTTTTTCAAAATTTGATGTCTCTAGGATGGTTTTTTTACAGTGCAAGAAACATATATAGATTCATGCAGATTCTTCCTTATTTAATTTCTTTAAATGTAACACAGGCTGATAATATTTGGTGGCAACAATTTGAAAAGTGAAACGGACATTTATAGCGAAACAATGCAAATTGCCTTTTCGAAACTAGTAGCCCTTCTGCGCTTCCGCCCCTTTGAGGTAAATAACTGAACACTTAAAACCACTAAATACTGTAAGTGGAATTATAGCAATATTTCATTTAATACTTTGCATATATTTCAAACTTACAACAGTAGACAATTCATAAATCTTTAAACACCTTCAATTCTCCTACATGAGAAAAGCAGTGGAAATTACAATCATTTTAAAACCTTTAATTTCTAAATTATAATTTAGAAAATGTCTATTCGTTTTGCTAAAATTACAACGGATGTTAGCGATTTGATTCTAAAATTTCGAACAAAGCTAATAACTTCTTTACGCTCATGACGCGTTTCCAGAAAACAGAGCACCCAGTAAGATAGCGTTAAGGACGCAATAGTTGTAAACAGGCATAGAAGAATACGAGGATGATTTTTCAGATTATGCTTATCATTTAAAAGTTCCAAAAATTAAGATTTAAACTAAACAAATAATCATAAAAACACACTTTTTAACTCCGCAGTAACATATTAACCGTAATCTTTGTCAGCTACGTTAAAACGAGTTCACTGATGGGCATGCTCAGATATTAAAATAAGAGCTATTAAAGAAGTTCAAACATAAACTGAACAAATATAATTCCGAGTGATCAACTAGTTCATTCCTTTCACCCGTTAATAATTCTTTAAATGATACCAGTGTAGATTGTCTGTATGTCTGTTCAATGAACTTGATAATTGTCTATTTAGTGTAGAGAAATATGATTAAAATTATGAGTGAATTATTCAGTAATCCAGTTTCATCGATAGAATATGAGATTTGAGATTAATTACCCAAGTTCAATCGGTTAATCGAAAGAAATGTGACCTTTCAGTTACTATTTTTTCGATGACTAAAACCTTTCATTAGTATCAAGATTAATAAATCACTTTGGGCTGCCCAGATCGTATAGTGGTTAGGGAAGCCGACTGCAATGCCGAAGGGTCCAGATCCCGGAGAAGGTATGGATGTAAAATTATCTGTTCTCTTATAGGAGGCAACGGTGGCCACCTATTAGGTGCCTCCATAATAAAATGACCACTTCTGGGGCTGTTTTCTCGCCGTCCAGTTGGTATAGTGGTAGTGACCCCAACTACCGTAGCAATGGGTCCAAGTTCGAATCCCGGCTGTAAGTGTCCGTCCCTTCATAGGAGATAACGGTGGTCACCTATTAGGTGCTTTCATAATGAAATTTCGTACACTTTCAATGGCGCAATGCTAATGGTTATTAAATAAAACACCCGGCCATTAGAAAACGATAGATCCCTTTGGTAACAATGATTAAATGAAAATTTGACGCTTTCTCCGAGTTCGATTTAGACCGAGTCATCGTAATAACTGAATTAGCACTTTTTTTGATGTTCGAAGGAAAAAAAACTCTGTTGTTATGTTGATTCAACTTTACCGAAACTTTAACATTAAAGTAGGGTACAACCTACTTCCATTGTTATTTATTCTAATGCATAAAAATTCCACCAACTTCTACAAAACAGCATATAACAATATGATGCAATTATACTTAATGCAGATATAATTTTATAAATGCGTATTTTTATGTCAATAATTAAAATTTGGTAGCTAAGTAACTACAGTTGTACTTAACATACAAGATAATTTCAGATCCTTCACGTAGGTTACAAAGTTATTTCAGTTAGGTTACGAATAAAATGATTTTCATTTATTTTGAATATGATCAACAGCAGCGGGACGACAATAATAGAAAATCTAAGCTGGAAATACTCATTCTAGAAAACGAGGAGAACGGGAATATTATGGCTTTGAAAAAACAAAGATTTCAATTAAAATATGTAATTTTTTATAATTGGCGTTTAAAGAGGTGTTGGATATTGAGAGTATACCTTCGCAGAGGCCGAACTTTAAAATTACCTTGAATATAGTAACGTCAAAAATTGCGCTTTGACTGCATTCAAATTTCACAAGATAGTTAGTTATCTATTGAGCTACTTAGGCATGAATATAATAACAAAGATGTTACCTTTAAATACTTTTACAATGTTTACATTATACAAGGGTTGCTATTTATATTTCTAGCCTAATAATGAAAGTTTATGATCGAAATTGATTTTATTGTTTTTCAAAATATTCTCCGTGGAGATCCATATACCACGGATAAAATTCCATGCGTTTGAACCAATTTTCGAAGCACTTTTCCACTCTGATTGAGGTAACTCCAAAGCATGTATTTTGAATGCATCAACCGCTTCTTCGAGTGTCGCAAATCATTGACCACGTAATTTACTTTTGATGTGCGGGAATAAAAAAAAAAGTCATTGGGCGCCAAATTAGGGTTGTACGGTGGATGACCGATCAATTCTATGTTTTGGCCCCTCAAAAATTGCTTTCTTTAAGCCGATGTCTGAGAGCTCGAAGTGTCATGATGAAGAATGATTCGCCTCTTCAGCGCTTTTCGAATTTCTTCGATGACTTCTGGCATCGCCACGTGACCGGTTATGCAGTGGTTAGCGTCGCTGACTGGCGTGCCGAAGGATACCAGGCAATAATAAAGATATTATCAGGCAATAATAAAGATATTATCAGGCAATAATAAAGATATTATCAGGCAATAATAAAGATATTATTCGAAGATAATATTCGATCTTTATTATCGGGCAATAATGAAGATATTGCCGTGCCGAAGGGCTCGGGTTCGAATCCCGGAGAAGGCACAGATGTTTGTAAATGTATAGTGTCGGTGCGGCATGGTGGCACTCTAAACTTGCGGCGCGCCGAAAGTCCTCTCATGTGGTTTAGTGGAAGGGGAGAGGGGTGGGAGACTCTGGGACCCGTCCCCCTCGGGGTGCTCTCCATCAAAATTGGTGGCGGAACTGAGCCAAATCGTACTGTCACCTGTTAGGTGCTCAAGGCTATTGCCAACGACACGAGAACTCCTTGACACGAGAATTTTCGTGGGCTTGGGCTGACTTGGTGTCCACACTTTACTAAAAAAGAATAAAGTTTTAGGTTCAAAAAGTGTTATTGCACTATTTGTGGCTGTTATTGTTGCTTATGCTCCCTTGGCTGACGAAGTCAACCCAAACCCACGAAATTCCTCATGGCAAGGAGGGCAAGATTACGCCTGTCGTTGGCAGCAGCCTTGAGCAACTAACAGGTTACAGTGCGATTTGGCTCAGTTCTGCTCCTAATCTTGATGGAGAGGAGCCTGGAGGGCGACGGGTCCGAGTATCTCTCAGCCCTCCCCCCTTCCTACAAGCCACACGAAAGGACTTTCGGCTTTTTCGCCGCATATTTAGAGTGCCGCCATGCCGCACCGACCCTTACATTTACAAACATTCATGCCTGTTCCGGGATTCGAACCAGGGGCTTTCAAGAAGGCAATCAGCGACGCTAACCACTATACTGGTTGGGCGGCACTAATTACAGGACCCGAACTCCCTTCAGTCTCTTTTATCATTATTATCTGGTACCAGACAAACTAAGATTCCGGCGCGAATCATTTGTCCGAATCATGCGCTAAAGACATCACCATATTCTTGTTCCATGAGCTTAGTGCTCAAAGATATTGAAATTTGTAATTTACGCGCAGAGCACGTTTTTGCTCATCATAGAATAGTGTAGCTCTGGAACAGATTAGAACAGGTCTTGAGCTTGAATAACTTGAAACTTAGAACAGGTCTATGGATAAATGTGTCATTCTTTTAGTATTATTTCCATAATGGCAGAATGGTTCTCAGAAAATGTACTGCAGAAGCTTTTAAATATCTGTTCTGTTATCAGTATCCCCCAAACACGCCAATGTTAAGCATCCTGTAAATGTGCTCTTAATATAGCAACTAAATTAATTTAGTCCAAAACGAAATTTAAAACTTCTTTAAAATATTCTTTGCGCGTTAATTTTCTTGCAGTTTGATCTTAACTTACATATATTTCGAGAAGAAAATAAATTTTGGACACAATGTTTGGCATTTACATATCACTACCAACAGCAACAATAAATTTCGCCGAATGAAATCTGCCAAAGACTGACCTCTATCTGCATGCCATATTTAACGTTTTGAGAAAACAGTGCATTTTCTGACACAAATCATAGGTGATTTTAAATTAATTTTTAATAATGTTTTAGAAGTTAACATTTCAATAATCGATGAACATCGTGACATAAAATTAAATGAAAGCGAATATATTAAATCTCCGCTAAAGCGCAGTTGATAGAGATTAGAAGATTCCGTTACAGAAGATATGTTGTTGTTACCAATCTCATTTGTCTGACAATGGTCAGCACAATCCCATGACATTCATCACGGCAAGGAGTCAAATGTGCCTTTGTCGTGAATCTTGAGTACCATATAAATGGCAGTCCGATTTTAGCTAAGTTCTGCCCTCCGCCCCCCCCCAATTTTCAGAAGGCTCTTCGGGGAGGAACAAATACAAGGATCATCTCCCTCCCATCTTCGCTAACCACCACCTTCTCGAAAGGACTTTCGGCTCGGCACATTTTTGGAGTGTCCCCATGCTGCATGAACACTATATATTTACGAACATTCATGCCTTCTCCAAGATTCGAACTCGGGGCCCTTCGGTACGGTAGTCAGAATTACTAACTAATATCCTGGTTGGGCGGCGAAGATGTCATTGATGTTATTGAAATCGCCTACGTATGCTGCTATTTGGGAGAAAAATGTTTTTACTTTGTATGTCTGTAATCATGCTACGATGTATACTAAGGGTTTTGAATCTCCATTAAAGTATAAACAAATGAAGGTTCTTTTGTGATATGTACAATAACTTTTTTTCTTAAATTCGAGAGAAGTTTGCTAAGAAGAATTACAGAAAAATAGATTCACTTGCATTGGAGAATTTCAATATGCTATCATTTAGTTTTACTTTAATTACAAGAAAAAGTTAGTTTTTTTCCGATTTCTTAACGAATGCGAGCATACCCAGTGATCATCGATAAAGTTTATTATGACGCGGTATAAACATTTTACTTTCCTTACAGACTACGCAGATGTTATAACATTCCGTATTGATGTCATGGCTTGTGCTAAACTCTAACGAGCAAATATTAAAAATATTTAGCATGGACAAAATAGAAGTCCAACCTCTCTTTGGAGTAGTCTCTGACAATCATTGTTCCATGGACAAGACAACAACAACAACATTTAGTATAGACATGCATCTGAATTTTATTTTATCTAAATTACACTGATGGAATCCAAAGTAAGCATAGAATAAACACGGTGACAAAGACCATTGGCGAAATGGATTCTTGAAGAAAACAGTTTGCAAAAAGTGGAAAACAAGATATAACACAGAACACAGTTTTTCAATTTCTGCTCTGAGATTACCGCTGGTATTCCTAAGGCATTAAGCCAATGTTTTCTAATCAGAGAGAGCTCATTAACGACAGCAGATTTTGAAACCAAATTTTTTATATCCTTTTCTTTTCCTTACCCTTTTTAATGTTTATTTGCACATTTTAATATTTTTTATTTAATAAAAAACCAATTGATCAATAATTTCTATAGTGATCATGTAAATAAATATATTTAGGTGGATGTCAGTATGTTAACAATGCATTTTACAAGCTACTGAAGGAACGAACACGACTACAAAGGCTATTCGCACAGTTTTTTAGACGATTTTCATTGCATTTACTGAAATATTTTACCTAAAATTTTTGTATTTTAAATATTCTAATTGATAATCCTTATTCTTCGCTATCTTACCTCACACGAATTTAAAAGACATAAGTCTTTTGTAGAAACGGAAGAAATATTTTATTCCATTCCTTTTAATAGCTTTCCAAAATCCAGTCCAAGGAGGCTGTAGGCCGAAGTTTGGACTATACGCTTTTTAGTCCAAAAACGCAAAATTCCATAGTTGATACATCATATTTAGTAAGGACATGAGTGAAGGGATTCAGGCCTTGATAGCCGTTTCGTATTATATTTTTCTCATGAAATTAAAAGGGGATTTTGATGTGTGGCTGCTTGCATTGTCTTGATGCAGTTTTATTGATCGATGGCGCTGTGGGTAAAGAGAAAGTGCTTCATATTCGAAAAAAAAATGCATGCAAAATATGTTTCTGATAATGTGGGGAGTTGATCATTACATTTTTCTCTACTATCTATATTTTCAATTTCCAGTTATACGAAAAGCCAGCAACAATCATAAACTCCTTAGAAAAACTTTCTTTAGATTCCTTGAACCATATTTCAAGATTATTTTCTCCTCTTTGATGATAATAAGATTTTTTTTATTGCAGTCATTTAAATACACCCATGATTGATCTTTTATGAGAACAATTTTTATATTTTTATCCGGGTAAATGTTTCTCGTAAAGAATTCTGCAGCGCGTTTTGTGTTCGGCGATATGTCGTGGGGAAAGAAGATGCACATTATGTTTTTTCGTCTTTTTAACATTTAAATTAGAATTATTCACTTTGTTTACAGTTCACACTGAGCATTTTAATGATTCTGACCTTTCACTTAGCGAATTTTCTTTTAACGTAAAAGATCTTAACGTTGCAACATTCTGTTTTTTCCTTGGATATGCACTTCGAACAATTTTTCCACTTGAAGCAGACTTTTGCCTTTTTTTAGTCCAAAGGGGCAATTTGCCCAGAAGGACTATTAATTTCGTTTTAACATTTTGCGTTGATTCACTACAAGCATTGTTTTACTTTTCAAATTTTTACCACCAAATATTATCGCCTTGTATTATATTTAAAGAAATTAAATGATGAAGAATCTGTATAAATGTATGTATGTTTCTCGCATTGTGATAAAATAACGGTTGCTAGAGCCACCCAATTTTGAATAATGTAATCCTTCTGCGATTATGGGTATCTGGAAGCCCAAGTTTGAAATTTAGAATTTGTTTTATTATCGATTTCATATTTTGTAAAACTTCAAAGAATTTTTTATTAACAAACTCGAGGATTTCAAAGCGAGCTATGGCAACGTTTTACAGAAAAAACATTTTTATCTCCAGCGCGCGAGACTGTGTATCGGAAATTTTAAAGGTACGCTCATTTTAAAATTATTCTGTGATATTGCTCTTAAACTGAATTTTATGGTTTAAGTACGAAGAACATGATATTCAATAAATAAAGGTAACAGTAACACACAGAATGTTAAAAAACTCCCATTTGGACGTAATTTAAAATCTGAAACCTTTCAGATTTTTTTTCCCTTTTTTGTTGACAATATTATTTGCGGTAGCTTTAGATGTCGAAAAACATTGTGTTTTTTTTAATACCACTGTGCTTCACAGTGTTTTTTAATAATTAGATACGAATAATTTTCTTTGAAAAGAGCAGAAATAGTCTTTCATACATTGCTTCTTTAAAAGCACCATTTTGCATGAAAACCAAATGGTTAAGACGATAATTTGTACTTTCGAAAATCTAGCTGCAGCTAAGACAAAAATGTCCAATAATAATTTTAATAGCAAAGCAAAATCGTCTGAAAAATGCGTGAACAGCCTGTGTATTATAGATGTTGAAGGATTATGTTCAATGGAACGTGTGTTAAAAAGTACATATAGTTCATAATTTAAACTGATGTCAAGTTTAGTCAAGACAAAGTAAAATTGCTGTACTTAGAGCTCAAATGATTTGGAACTGTTCATAGCTCAACAAATTGTTACCTGTGTCACTTTTTCTCTAATGCTTTCCTTTTCACATATTCACCTTTGCTAGTACGTAAATTTAGCTAAGTGTAGGTTTTCCAAGTAATGGTAAGTATCTTACCACATAACGTAATTGTGTAACAGTCTAAGAAGCATTAATCCTGCAGATTGCTTTTAATTGATTATGACTTGGAGTCTTTGCAAATCTATAATTAGTATGAGAAGATTTTCAAAACAATGGTATTAGAGTGTCGTGTTATTCTTCCACGCATGTTTCTTTTCGGGAAGACTTTTCGAGGCTGTCCAAAAAGGAAGCAATTTTCTTTTCTGAATTTTAAATTCCGAGAAACAAATAATATACCCCAACCCACTGATAACGCGATGCATTCCTCGACGGATACGTATGCCTCACTTCTTTCCTTCCAAAATTGCATTTGTATAACGGGAAGGCACGTGTTTACAGTTACGTCAGGTCTTCCTTTCGTTCGAACGTGTCCTGACGCGACAATGAGTCCTCATCGACGATACACTCACTGCGACGACCTCCTATTCCCGTACACTACTGTCGACGTGTGACCCTTGACTGTCGAATAAGAGATGAACATAAATCAACCTCAGGCAAAGAAAACCTTTCTGGAGAGGTATATAAAGCCAAGCATGGCCGTTTGTCAGCACTGGCTAGCAACCTCCGAAGGATCTAAAACATTAACCCTCTCAGAGCATGATATTAGTAAGTATAGCGCAGCATCGTATCTTCTGTTGGTTGAAAAACCTCTGTTGTCTTAGGATTTTTATGGAAAGTGCTTCATTCACAGCAGGATTAATCCTTATGCTTGAGCTTGATTATATGCTTAGCTAATTTTTAATGAGAAACACAGTTTAACGAGCTTTTAAAATTTCATCATAGTAAAATTAGTCATTAGTTTAATAGATGAAAAAAAAATATTGCTTTTAATTATTTGTCATAATTAATTCTTTCATCCATTACTTTAAGAAGTCAGTTAAGGAAGCCTGAAGATTTTTAGTTTTATACAGGCGGAATTGATCTAAATACAACAAGTCTACTTATAAGATTAATTCGTGAGGATTTTCTTCTTTTATAATATTCACCTTAGATTAAAACTGAAGTAAATAATTTTGAAAATCGACTAAACAAGTAATGAGTAAACAAATTAATTCACTGAACTTATAATTTTGATGAATAGTATAATTTTAACCATGAAAATGCATTTTTTTAATGAATGGGTTGTATTTTTTTATGTAAGCCATTGCTCTAACTGAAAGGTGTAAAAATAATTAACGTTAATTGAGTTAATATTAATTCCCTTTTATTCTAAGTGAGTAAAGTTAATAACATTGATTAAAGTTCTTTACCTTTTAGTAATACTGCATGTAAATTATTATTTTTATGATATGTACGTATTTATCACATTGATTTACCAAACAAATGTACTTTAAAATATCATATGATTTGTTGTTATAATGACTTAAAATTTTTCAACGATATCATAATACTGCTTACGATATCGGGTAACATATAGATGATAGCTCTTTATGGATTCATATTAACTTCTCAGTACTTTCACTTAATAGGCTACCGGAATATACTGAGAAATTAATTTGTGTGTAAAATATCAAATACCCCTAGTTTGTACAAAAATTTAATTGCACTTTTTTTTCAGGTGGCAAGTTTATTAACCGTGCTGGTGATCACCAGCACGGAAGGTGCGCGAATTAAAGGAGGGCCTAGAATAGTACAAGAACCTGCTGTTATTCAGGTAATATAATATTGTTAAACCATAACAGCTTTTCCAGTGATAAATAGCTTAAGAAGTATATAGATTTTCCCATATTCAAAGCACATCACCTCGTATGAATTCTTGAAATTTCAACAGCAGAGACAGACTGAAAATTCTAAAATTCTATGCTCTTTATACCATAAGAAAAATTCTTTAATACCCTCCATATGTTTTTAAAACGAATTCTGGATTTTTTTAAATTTAACTATAAAAATCATTTTTACACATAAAATAATAAGTTTATTAATTTTCTAACTATAAGTTTCACTAACTACTGAAAATTTTAAGGAAAAGCTTTCTTAAAATATATAACTCTAAAATCTGCAGCTTTTTTACTTAAATTTGGAAATTTCTATGAAGTTCTAAATTTATAGATAGTTGTACATTCTTCCCTGATCACTTTAGAAGATTAAATTAAGTAATTGTTTCAACATTTTTCGAAGCGATATGATCATACCTGTAACCTCTAAAAACAAAAGCTAAAATACTAATAATGTTACATGACTTATAGAATTAAACTTACTTCACTTCTCGTCTCTTTAGTTCTAGACTCCTCTAGTTGAAAAATAACCAAACAGGATTGATACAAAGACTAAACTTCTATGCAATGTTTCTGGCAGTGTCTTTGTAATCACTTCTAACGGGGAAGTGCCTCTAGAACTGCTTCTTTTAGCCTTTCTCTAAATTAAATAGGCTCTAGGTATTATCTAAGGACTGCATTATGCATACTGCTTCTAAAATTTCTTTTCACTAGAGTTTTAAATCGCATTTCTAACAACAGAATTTCTTTCAGTTAGATTTCTGCCGAAATATTTTCAACAAGATGTTTCCTCCACATTTTTTTTGACATTCTTTGTAAAATCATTTTTAATTAGGTTTTTTAGTAATCTCTAGGCTGAGTTTTTTTGCGCTCCAGCGCAAAAAAGCGCTCCAGCGTATTCAAAGATGAGCTTGAGTGAAGCATCATTCATCCAGAGAAAGTATTGAAATTCGCTTAAAGTGTGTACAGCAAGCAACAATAGTGGTCTCTCCATAAGCCTTTCCCTTTTATTTATTCATTTATTTATTTATAAATTCCAGGTTAGTTCATCTCATCTAGACAAAACTGATAAAAACAATGCTTGCGTTACTTTAAATTAAAAACCGCATTCTAAAATTTCATTGTAAGGAAATCCGAAAGCGATTATTGTTTAATTGTTTTTGTAGAGTTTCAGGAAGAGCGCGTTAGAAATGGAAAGGACAAAAAAGTGTCAGGTACGCAAAGTGTGTCGATGAAAAGAAGAATCACCTAATTTTTATTTTGTTTTGTTTTTCTGTTTTTTCACCAAAAAGACTCCTTCCGCTGCGTAATGAAGAAGTTCTCCAGTACGCCAGTCACGTAGCCGGTTCAGATACCGTTTCGACAGAAGTTTGCGCAATAACAACTTGTACGTTTCCGACGACATCTTCATGGCACGTACTATTATCAGAACAACTAATTGGGTGAACTCTTCAGATCATACTGCCTTATGCAAAGCGTTGTAATGAGACTTCTAGCTTTCAATCCAGCTATTGCACTCGTTGCACAATTGTCTTCATTTTATATTTGCACATACTATTATGCACTGTATTTTATACTTCGTTCTTAGACAAATTAATTGGATTTTTTACCACAGATTAAAAACTGTGCTCAAGTCACTTGCCAGCCATAATTTGTTATAACAATCAGTGGCAAATCTTAATTTATTAAGCAACCTTATCTTAATCTATTAAATTAATAATTATTTTATATAATTTAGTGTCTTCGTTCTTAGACAGATTAGTTGAAATTTTACGACAGATTAAAAAAATTTTAGTTAAGTCGCATGTCAGCCATAATTAATTAAAATAATTAGTGAAAGCCCTTACCTTAATTTATTAAATAAACTTATCATAATGTATTAATTTTTTTTTCTAAATAAGGAATAAAAAGTC
>KK118531.1:111302-138821 GCA_000611955.2 Stegodyphus mimosarum
AAAATAAAAAAAAAAAAAAAAAAAAAAAAAAACCTTCTATTAATCTAATCTTAAAACTAGTGGGTACATTAAATAGGACTATGTTTGAAACAGCCGAGAAGATGTGTATTCTTTTATAGCTAGCTTTCTTTAAAATATATTTTCCCTTCTCTGGGCTTAAAATATAGTTTTGATTAATTACAAACGTAACTGCTTAAAACTTAGCGGTAAACTCTTAAATTTAAGATGGGAAGTACAAATATGAGTGATAAAAATATTTAAATAATCTAAGAGACCGAGTATCATAGACACCAAGGCGATACTTTTTGCTGTTCATTTAGATAAGATGACTAATCTTTAATTATACTGTACAGTTTAATGAAAGTGCTTTACCTGAATTTAAGAGAAAGAAAAAAAAAAGCACCTCTTAGAAAATAACTAAAATAGCTAATTTTAGTATTTTAATCTACCAGCGGCTAAGGGGTAAAACCGCTAAATACTAATAATTTGACACGGATGTTGTGAAATGGGATAGCTTTTTCGTAATTTTTGTGGTTTCCTTTATGTGTAAGTGATGAGATAGTTTACCTTAAAGCATGCTCAACTTAGAATTTCTTCCTAATAGGCAAAAAGCCCTTGAATATTTTGTCTTAATCTAGATTATCCCATTATAAGCTAACATATACATTACCTATTCTGATTTTAATTAGAGACAAAAACGCTTTGTTTCATAGAGTTCAAATTTTCTATTATCATTTTTAATTATATCCGGAAGGAAATAACGAGAAATATAACTAAATGCATTATTTATAATAGCATGTTTACATAAATATATTCATTTGCATTACGCCAGGATCAGTTTCCATTATTGCGAATTGATCCCTCATTCTTCTTAATAATTTTAACAGATATCACGATTGCTTTTATTATTAATATTTATGATGATAACATTTTGCATTAATGGCATGTTTTTCCAAACGCTTTTACTCGATGACTATTGAGGACTCCCAAGAGTTGAGGTCCTGGAAATGAGCTTTTCATGAATTATATACAGATATTGATATAGATATTTTTAGTTCTGACTAAAAATATTTTTGCTTCATTAACTAAATACTTCTACAATGATTGCTTTAAATGGATAACTATCTAAGACAAAGAACAATAATTAATAGAGCAAAAGACGTTGACTAGGACTGACACAGTACGTGTAAACATTAGTAAGAAAAGTTCCAAAGATATTCAAAGTCCTCATTCTTATTGTAAGAGCTTAAGACACAATCTATGCGAAAAAAAATTACAGAAGGACATTCGAGAAGGTGCTACATTATAGAAGAATGTTAGCAAGAAACAGCAGCTAGCGCCATCTGTTGGTCAGAAATACAACGAAAAATAAGTCAAATTATAAAGGGCTAAGGTTAAGTAAGTAAGGATTATAATTACAATCACGAACGAGAATAAGAATTTTATGAGTATGGAAAATCCTTACGAAATTCAATTATTAATTCATTTATTGTTTTGATCATCGCTTTTTCTTCAATTAATTTTATTTAAAAAACTATGCATTTTTATAGATAAAGAGTGCGAAGTTGATATATCATCACTACAAAAGTCAATTCATTCACATTTATAAAGCTAGTTATTTATTCATATCTAAACGTATGTTCTTAAAAAAATTACTGATTGATGCCAAAACCCTGTGATAATTTATGTATAAAATGTTTTATTTTAAAAATGTATAAGATACTTTAAGTTACACATTTTGCTAACTATTTTATATCGGATAGAATTTAAATTTTTTATTTTTCAATTTTAGGAAGTTTCTGAGCCACATCTTCATGTTGCAAAAGGAGGTAAGTTTGCGGTAATGCATTAGAAAAAGAACTATAATTATTTTTTAAGAAATAAGCATCACTTTGGAATACATATTATCCTTTTCAAAATAATAAATTAACCAATTTTAAGAAAAATATAAAGCTGACGAAAACATCACGCAAAGCTCATGACACTTCTCATTAGTCATTTTAACACGTCCAAGCAAATTGCTCGTAATTACTTGATTTATCTTTCAACACGATGATTAATTTCCATCTCCACTGTGATTAAGGAGGATAAGGAATGAATCATTAAATGTTATACAGAAAGTAAAAAAGTACTGAAGAGAATTATTTTTTTGTCTAGCTTCAAAGTAAACGTTTAAAGTACCATAGATGATGTGTATAAATCTTACTTTGATACCTAACTTATTTGAGGTAAATATCCCCCTGTAATTCTAAAAAATATACATTTCTTCTAATTTTTAAATAGCAGCATGTAAAAATTTATAACCAGAAAATGCTAAATTTTTGTAATAATAATAAATTAGTAAATTAAATTTCAAGTAGCACGATCTTATTAGCATAAAAGGAATTAGGTTACAAATTCTGCAGCTTCAAAAGATTTAAAAATCTATCACATTAGGGTTCCCGGCATAAAACGCGAAGCATTAAAATGTGAATAATATGAAAAATGATATATGTGAAATAAATACACATTGAAAAGCAATATTATTTTCACATAAATAAGTAAGGACATCAGAAAGTCTGCTTAAATTCACATAAATAATCCAGGCACCCAGTTATTTCTTTTCTTCTGGAACCTTAAACTTCAGAACTTTTTTAGCCCGAAAGAAGCAAATATGAATGCATTTCTTTATATAATAGATCAGTTATATTTGTAAAGATCACAGCTAAGAAAATACTTTCTATTGGAGCCTGTGGAATGATTCAGGTCAGAGCTCCAATGGATTCAAAAATAACTATTTTGCTCTTCTGAAAATTGAAATTTTGTGCATGGAAAAACCGGGATATCTTCATAAGATTGCCCCAGCATGAGAATGGCTTGGCTAAGTCGGTCAGCCTTGATTAATTTATACCATCCAACAACAGTACACGGGCATAAGTGTTCCAGTATCTTCATAAAAATTTATTTCAAATTTGAAAAATCAACCATTATAAATCAGTGAGCCCTCTTATATTGAGGCAGTCTTACATAAAATGCTTTCAGGTGCCTTTATTAATGTAAATGAATGCCTTAAACATATGAAAATCGTAAGTCGTATACAATTTCCGATACCTTTATGAAGGCTATTATTTTAAAATTAGAAAGTCATAATAATACCAACGTTAGTAAACGTACCCTGGGTAATTTGTTCAGGACTGGGTTGTAATGAACACTAGCTGATAGTCATTAAGGGTGACGTCATTATCATGGCGAGACTCTCTGATGCTCCCCAACCCCCGAAAATTTTACAAAGTTCAAGATGACGTCATCAGATATTCACAGGTAATCTGAAGATGCCAACTTTCACAAATATTTCGAAAATTGATTTACTCTATGAAAACATATATCAATGTAGACATCGATTATATTCTTCAAAGAAAAAAAAAACAGCTATTAATTATTTCAGAGAAAGTTAAATAAAACGAACATTTGCAACAAATTCTATAGCTATTCATATATTCTATAGCTTTTTAGCTATAGAATGCAATCAGTAATAATCTCAAAACTATTATGAATTTGCAAAGACGTCGAAACCTTGTATGCCTTAAGACATTTAAATACTGTTCTAACCCAAATTTCTATTCTATAACTTTAAATTTAAATGAAAATCAAGCAATGAAATGATGATATATTTCAGAATATAATTGCGCTGGTTATAGAGAGGTACCTCCGTTTTCGTTTTCACATTAACAAATAAATCTGAATTCTCTTTAAATTATGCAAATAGACAATTTGCATGAGTAATGAATTTTGTGACTATTAATGTATAAAATAATAGTTATGATTGATGTTCTTGTGTTTGAAAGAATCTAAACGAAAATGTGAGATGCAGTTAATTTTTATTAGGGAATCCGCTGCTGTATACACGGACAAAACGTTTGTTTAAAAGCTCATTTAAACTTTTGTTTAAAGCTTATTGTCGGAAAACTGTAAAAATCAATGTAACAAAATTTTTCAATTTTTTTTTATTTAGATATTTATCATCACTGAAATACATTTATACTTCATGAAGAATCTAAATTATTGTATTATTATTATTATTACTACTTAACCTTTCGTAGAGTAACTTTTTATTTTCCGAGTCAGTCGGTCAAAGTCACGGTCAAATTCGTTAAGAATTTAGTATAAGCAATCTTGTGCTAGCAGAATTGACTGTTTACCAAATAAATAAATCATTTGTCCGTCGCTTAATGGTTTTTATAATATAATATTTCAAATCCTAGTCTAAATTATGTATTGCTTGGATATTTATGGAATTAATAATCCAAATATATAATAATTAAAAACGAGTTTGCTCATACAAAACATATTTGTATTTTTATCGTCTGATACCTCCTAGTGCTTTTATGCAGAAGATTTTATTTCGGTTTAAGAATTTTGTCATGTAATATATAAACGAGTTTCACAGCCCCCTTCCATTGATAAAATTGATCGGTAATAGAAATAGAATAAGCGCATCAAGATAATATAAATTTAATTACCTGAGATAAGCAATTTGAAGAGTAAATAACTATCTAGCCTTCTTACTTAAAAAAATCTTCAATTAAAGTGCATTTAATAAGACTATGTGTTATCTACTGTAGTAGAAAATACACTCTAAACCACTGCTTTAAAACTTGGTTTTTTTATACCTATTTTTAACACTATCGGTTAAGCTGAACCATTTATGTTAATTCTTCATTCGTCCCTAGAAATTTAGATAAATATTTAATACGCGTCTGATGATTTTTGCAATATGTCAACATCATTAATAGGCTTTCTTCACACGTTTCGAAAAATACAAAGTGATACAGCTAAGAAAACAATAATAGATTAAAATATAAAATAGAAATGAAGGGCGTAATGGCATTAACACTACGAGAAGAAAGTCGCCCCCTTGTTGATTAAAATGTATATAATAAAACCATTAACGCCCAAGCATAGTTCTTTTTCAAAAGTCTTAAATGCAGTTTTGTTTTTTCAGTAGAATCCTCACTTAACCTTGAGGGTTTTTACCCACGACGCTAATGATTTAATTTCTCTCTAACAACGAAACTTCTTTGCTCGTCTCGCAAAATCTAGTTCAGATAGATGGCTTAGCGTTTTATTTGTTTCTTTTTGGTGAGTATTATTTTAAAAAGAGTTTGACTACTTAAAAATGCTAAAATATTAATAATTCAATAATAGAAATTACACATTTATATTGTTTTACTAGGCAGATAAACTATTAAACAAACTAAAATATATTTATAAAACTGTTTTAATTACAACTAAATTATCCAGCTTAACCACAAAAGGAAGTTAGTAATTTTCTTGTAATAATAAGCAATTTGCACCGTTGATAAAGAATTTCTGTTCATGAATTATGAAATTGCAAATTTCATATAGGGGAGACAATATTTTTTATTTCTTTTTGTTTATCATATTTTTTTCATCTTAGTTCCCATACTGATAAATCAAAATATATGCTAATGTAAAGAAGGACAATCTGCATTGTAATTGGCAAATCGTTTGTGTTATTTTTAGCATTGGTTTGTTTTAGTTGTTTGTTAACATGAAATGGCGTACGTATTTCGTAAATAATCCAAGGACTTTCCCATGTTAAAGATAATTATTAATTTCTATGTAATTCCTAGAATAATTAATGGTGTCTTTTATTATTATTAATAATTACTATCCTTGGCACAGTTTGATATTCTTCCCCTTTCGCAATTAATCTCCATATTGAAGAAATATATAAACTTGAATTTGAAAAAGGTTCAAAGGAATAAAACTGTAACCAATTTAGTCTCAATTTTTAAAAAAGATATTTACTATCTACTATGTCATTAAGTAACTGGAGTGATAAGTATTTGAAATATTATTCTCTCTCAATAGCATCCAAACGACGGAATAAATTATTACTTGAGAAAGTTTTTTTTCATGTAATAAACATTTGATTGGATTATCTGTTGAAAAGCAAATATCCAGTTCTTCGCTTAAACCGGAGGTAAAATTAAAGACATAATTTTAAGACTTCCTGTTTTTTTTAAATTCTTCATTATTGCTGTCTAATATCGGCAATTAGGGTACCCATTTGTTAATATCCACACGTAAAAGCGGTGCTATTGAATGCTGGTCAAAGTGATCGTATTAGATTTACATTTTCAGTATATCTTATTCATATTAATGCAGTGACAAAGATAACAGATATGATACTTTTAGAAGATGGTTAGATATGAGATTTAATTAATATATCTTTCTATGGAAATACTGAAATAAACACTTATGTTTTTATTTTATGTTACGCAAGCTGTGCCATTAAGATTTATGCGGCTTTGTTCTTTAGGAAGAGGCGGTGCGTTACATCATACTGCTCTTCTCCGAGACCCTATTTCCCAGGATCCTGTGGTTGTGGAGCAAGTGCAGTCCATCGGAGATCCCAGTGGAATTCAATCATCCAGCTTCGGAGCAGACTCTGCCCAATTTACTCTTTCTGATGCTCAAATTCCTTTCGGACAACGCCGTCTATATCGTAGTGGACTATCTCAAGTTCCATTTGGTCTCTCGGGACTCGATTACTACTCCTTTCCCAATTCCCTTTTAACCCAGAGGCGAGTTCTTCGAAGAAAAACTGTGTCTTCCGACAATTTATCTGGACTTAGGCCAGTGGGATTCTCGTCGGGGAGGAAAGGTGGAATTATAGCAGTGGGACCAAGTATTGCTCAGTTTTCAGCAGAAAAAACTAGCCCATTCGGTGCAAGAAGAGCTATCTACCGAACAGGAATTTCTCCCGTACCTTTTGGTTTGATGGGTCTTGATTACTATTCCTATCCTGCTCAATTATTAACCCAACGCCGACTTAGTGATGATGTTTTTGGACAAAGGCATATTTTATCAGGAGCTTCAGCTTTCACAGCCGGAGATGCTCAGATCAGGGGGCCTGCACTTGAACCTGTTGGCCAGGAGAAAGTAACGGTTGTTGAAACTTCTCCTTCTCTTGTTGGTGGTCTTGGTGATGGTTTTGGTCAACGTCAGGTGACAACTACTACTGTTACAAAATCTGCAGATCCCGTTTCAGCTGCTTTAGGCCAAGGATTTGGGCAACGACAGGTTACAACAGTGACAAAATCTGCGGGAGGTGGCTTGAGGGGCTTAAGGGGAGGTCAAATAATCCTTAGTGGAGCTCAAGGAATTGGTGGTTTAAGGAGAGTCAAGACAAGGCCAGTCGTACGAACATCCCCCGCGCAAAGTGTGCAGCTTGTTCTTGATGACAATTCAGGTCTTGGAGCCCCTATTGGCGGTTTTGGACAACGTCAGCTTACCGTAAGTGGAGGTGGTATCGCACCGGTTGCAGCTATTTCCCAAGTTCCTATAGCTCAAGCTAGAGTTATTGAAAAACAAGTAGTACAAGCTCCTGTAGCTCAGGCTCCCATTGCCCAAGCTAGATTTATTGAAAAACAAGTCGTACAAGCTCCTGTAGTTCAGGCTCCCATTGCCCAAGCTAGAGTTATTGAAAAACAAGTAGTACAAGCTCCTATTGCTCCTGCCCCAATTCGGAGACGCGTTGTTTCTAGAGGCCCAGGAGAAGTTTTTCTTACTCAAGTATCAAGACCTAGAGTAGCACCACAGCGGGTTACTACAATTACAAGACAAGCACCTGCTGTTGTTGCTCCAGTTGCAGTACCAATAGGACAGCAGAGAGTATCTGTCGTTGAAGAAGGTTTTGGAGGTTCTTCCGTGCGTGGGCCACTTGGGCCAGGAAGTATACAATTTACATTAGGGGATTCCCAACTGATTGGAGGACCCATAGTTGCTCAAAGGCCAGTCATTGCTGCAGCAAGACCACAAGTATTATCTCAAGTTCGTACTGATGCAGATTTTGGTGGAAGACAGATATTTGGCCGAAGAATACCGCAAATGGTGTACGTTGATGGCGGCAGCCGATTCCCTGGAATTGATATTATTGGTGGTAGCAGAGTAGGTGATCCCAGATACGGATATGCTCAACTTCCTATTAGTACCCAAAGATTTGCTTCTCTAGGTCGGTTAAGTCAGGCAAGGGTACCAGTTCAGAGTTTTATTGATGCAGGTCCCACTCTTGTAGCGCCAGCTCCAGCTCCCCTTTTGAGAACTAAATCTACCCTTAGGAAAGCAGCACCCCTCCTGAGTGCAGGAGGCTTAAGTGGACCTGGTAACATACAGTTCACTTTAGGTGATCTCGCTTTGCAAGGTCCTCAAGTTGTAGCTGCAGCCCCTGTACGGAAAACAACCATTGCACAAGCCGCTGCTCCATTAGTTTTTTCAGCAGTAGGAAGGTCTGCTCCAACTAAAGTAGTAACACAAGAACAAGTAATAGGCCCTGCTGGAGATCCTCAGATACGTACAACTGTAACAAAAACAGAGCCATCACCTGCACTTCTCACTACATCTAAAATAGGACGTCCTGCCATCGCTAATCCTTTTGGACTTAAAACAGTAGGTCAAGGAGCACCATCAAAAGTCGTTACTCAAGAAGAAGTTATTGGACCTGCAGGTGGAAGACAGGTTATTACAACGGTAGCTGAAAAATCTGGTCCTTCAAAAATTGGAGGTCCAGTTGTTGGAGGATTAGGTCTTTCCGCAGTTGGTAGAGCTCCAGTATCCAAAGTTGTTACTCAGGAAGAAGTCATAGGTCCTGCTGGTGACGCGCAAGTTATTACAACTGTTTCTAAACAGGCTGGTCCATCCAAAATTGGTGGACCAGTAATAGCAAGTCCACTTGGATTTGCAGGTGTGGGGCAATCAACATCATCAAAGACAGTGACTCAAGAAGAAGTTATTGGACCAGCTGGTGATAGGGCAGTCGTTACAACTGTTACCAAGCAAGCTGGACCATCAAAAATTGGAGGGCCAGTAGTCGCGAGTCCACTCGGATTTGCAGGAGTAGGGCAATCAGGATCATCAAAGACAGTGGTCCAAGAAGAAGTTATTGGACCAGCTGGTGATAGGGCAGTTGTTACAACTGTCACCAAGCAAGCTGGACCATCAAAGATTGGAGGGCCAGTGGTCGCAAGCCCTCTCGGATTTGCAGGTGTAGGGCAATCAGGATCATCAAAGACAGTGGTCCAAGAAGAAGTTGTCGGACCAGCTGGAGACAGAGCAGTTGTTACAACTGTCACTAAACAGGCTGGTCCATCTAAAATTGGAGGACCAGCAGTCGCGAGTCCATTTGGTTTTGCAGGAGTAGGACAATCAACATCATCAAAGACAATTACGCAGGAAGAAGTTATAGGACCAGCTGGAGACAGGGCAGTAGTTACAACTGTCAGCAAACAGGCTGGTCCATCCAAAATTGGAGGGCAAGCAGTCGCTAGTCCCTTTGGTTTTGCAGGAGTGGGACAATCAGCATCATCAAAAACAGTTACGCAGGAAGAAGTTATCGGACCTGCTGGAGACAGGGCAGTCGTTACAACCGTTACTAAACAAGCTGGCCCATCAAAAATTGGAGGACCAGCTATTGGTGGAGGATTAGGTCTGGCTGCTGTTGGTAGAGCTCCAATATCTAAAGTTGTAACCCAAGAAGAAGTTGTTGGCCCAGCAGGAGACACGCAGGTTCTTACGACTGTCACTAAAACTGCCGCTGGTCCGTCAAAAATTGGTGGCTTAGCTGCAGGTGGTCCCTTAGGCTTTGCATCAGTTGGCCACTCAGCTCCATCTCAAGTAGTTACACAAGAGGAAGTTATAGGCCCTGCTGGAGATGCACAAGTTGTTACAACTGTCACTAAACAGGCTGGCGCTTCAAAAATTGGAGGACCAGCAATTTCAAGTCCATTCGGCTTCGCAGGTGTAGCACAGTCAGCCTCATCAAAGACAGTGACTGAAGAAGAAGTTATTGGACCTGCTGGAGAGAGGGCTGTTGTTACAACCGTAACTGAGAACGCAGGCCCATCAAAGATAGGAGGCCCAGTTATAGGAGGTGCATTTTCTGCTGTTGGTAGGGCTCCCGTATCAAAAGTTGTTACCCAAGAAGAAATTGTAGGCCCAGCTGGAGATGCACAGCTTCTTACGACTGTCACAAAAAGCGTACAAGATCCTTCACCCATCGTGCAGCAGGAAGAAGTTCTGTCTCCAATTTCTTCACTAAGTACGATAAGCCAGTTATCTCAGGAAATTGCTCAAGATCCCATCGAAGCATCTTTGTCTCAAGGAGCGCTTGAGGATTCTGCAATACTGTCATCAGGACCTTCGCTGTTGCAACCTTTTAGTCAATCTGTCCAGAGCGTTGTAGATCCAATCGGAAGTGGGCAGTCTCAGTTAAGCGTCGACGATGTTATAGCTCAAAGCCCCTTTTCAGGAGCTGGAGGAACAGTCACTAAAATAACAGAGGTATCCCAAGCTCCTGTTGGAATTTCTTCTGGAAGCTTCTCTGGTATTGCTCAAGAAAGCATAGCCGACAGAGTTGTTCAAGAAAGCATTTCATCAGATATCGGAGGATTGAGCTTTGCACCTAGAGTATCATTTTTATCACAGTATCCTTATGATATACGAGATCCTGGCTTGTTAAGGTCCGTTTTGACAAGGCCTGTGGTGCAAGAACAGCAAGAGCTGGAACAGATTTTAGTGTGATAAAAACGAACTGTGAACTCTATCGTAGCTGTATTGTATTTTGAGAATGGACAGTCAATTGTTTGTGATTTGAAGATAAATTGCTTATTATCCTAATATTCTTCAACTGTTTTGTCAAGTTTTTGTCTTCGTTATGTAGTGAAATAAACACAGTATATACGAGTATATTTCTTTACTTAACATCTAAGATACTTTTACCAAGAAAAGTTCACTTTATTTCATTTTATATGACCCCAGCCACGCCTCAATATCTTGATAAAAACGTATATGACTATCAATTAAACTTTAGTAACTTTGTTTTGATTCTGTTGGTTATCCACGGTGTCATTTCTCATAATAAGACTCTCCTTATTAGTTTTTGCATTCAGTAATTATATAATAAAATTCACTTCCGATTTAAATTTTCCCCAAAAATAAAGCTATCTTCCGTAATAAATTTCCTAAATTTCTCGGAAATATTTAGCTAATGAAAGAAACAAGTTTTAGAATTTATATTAGAAAAAACAAAAAAATCCAAATTTTCGTTTTCTATTGCACAAGAGCAGCCAACTTACATTTAAGAATGCAAGAATTTCATGATTAAAATCGACTTATTTTTCTTTATATGTGAAAGCAAGAAAAAATAATTCAAGTCAATGAATTAATCTTTTACATATCATTCATTAATAAAACTTCACAAGAAATTTACCTTGCGGAACATTTCAATGTTCAGTGAAGCATAGCAACATGGCAATTAATTACAATACAGTAATGAATTATATGCTTGAACAGCTGATATGAATCAAAGAAATGGTTATAAAATATATATTATGTTCCAACATATAGACATATATGGTAAAATGTGGTAAGATTTCTTACTGAGAATATACAAACTCATAATATTTGCAAGGAGAAGGTTTAATAGCTCGCATGTTACAACTGTCTGCTCTTTCAAAACAAAGTATCATATATCACATAAAAGCTCCAGAAAATCTGTTTTAGAAATTTGCATTAATACGTCTTCGCATGATAAAAAAATCTGGTGTGTACACCGCATGACTTCCTAGTAAGGAATATTAAATAATATGCATATTTTGCTGCATTTCATTTAAACTTATTTCCTCATTATTAAACGAATAATTATTAAACGAATTTCATTAGAAATATAGTTCTCATTCAATTAATTCAGTTCTCACTTCGCGGCAAGGCAAAAAATGCATAAAACCTCAAAATATCTTTATCAAAAACTGAAATATATAAAACACCAAATACAGAATAAAACAATTACAATTTTTTTACAATTAAAATTATAGTTTCTACGCAAAAATAAGCCATTTGGCCAACGGGCAGGGAGGCGGATTTTTCGGTGAACAAAATTGAAAGTTTACATCTGGTCCCACTTGGCCAAAAGACACTAAAGGTACAGAAGCTGACTTTGTTCACTTTTCTGCTAACTTTCAAATGTAAACAGATATGGTAATAATGGTAAAAATATAGGGATAGCTGCACTTAAACAACTTTTAAATTGTTGATGATTCTACAGCTCTTGCATGCAGATTAACTAAAGGCATAAAAACCTCAACCGAAAGATAAGAACAACATAATTCAATTATTTTTAGAGCTAAAAAGGCAAAATTTACCAATACTTAAGATTAAAAAAACTGAGCTCACGGAGCCGAGTAACAGAGTGGGGAGATATATAAATTTATATACGTTTGGTGCTGCGGATTGTAACTAAAAAGAGAAGTGCACAACTACACGTTATAGTAGTCCTATATACAAAATTTCAACATTCTGAGGCTACTAGTTTTTGAGTTATGCTAGATACGTACAAATGTACAGAAGTCATGAAAAAATCTCTTTTGAATCCATTTTAAATCCTTTTTGCAAACCCTTTTCGGAAAAAGGAGTCCTTCGTTCTGTTCATGCCTACAGATGTAACGCAAAACCATCGTTTAATTTTTTCCGATAGCTGCCAAAATGGATATTCTCTTTGAAATATGACACCCGAAAATTTTCGCGATTACAATCTTTCCTTCGTACTTCCTTGTACGAAGGAAAAAGCGTTTCCTATGCAGAATATCTGTATTTTTGATATAATATCTGGGAGCCGAGGAAATTAAAGTTTACATTGAGGAATATACATTAAACCCTTTTCTTACTCCAGCACTTAAATAATTGCTGTACAGGTCTGAATATAAAGACGACTAGTGTATAAGTCGGCCATTTATTCTAACGACATTTTGTAAAGAAATAGAGATTTGTAAGTAAGACTGCTTGGCATGTAGAAGCTTGATACGTTGAAAGTGTGTTAGTGTGGTGAAGGGGGGCTGCTAAGTCATACTTTGAGCTATACTTGTAAAATATGATTTCTTAAAATATAAAAGGCTAAGGGTATAAAGGATTTGGCAAGGGTGAGATTGTCCATATGAATTTTCTATCAATCCCCAAATAGTATTCTAAGCGTAGCATATTCATACTGAAACGGTATTCCTCTGAAAGCAAGTGACTTTTGATATGTTTGCAGTGCTAAGTTGTTTAACTGCTGTAAAGTTCTCCATAGAAATGAGTCGTGTGATACTACTAGCTCCATCTGGAGGCAAGAATGATCTTTGCCGACTAAATCATGAGAATACAGCTATAAATATTGACGTTAAATAAAGATAGTTAATTCATTTCACAAATATCAGGGATACTATATGACAACATCTGTAATATCACCCAGTCTTCTTACCTCATCAAAGAAATTATCCACTCCCCTTCATATTTTTAAATGTTTATTACACATACAAAATTTGAAACACTAGATAACTAAATTTACACTACTAATAACTGAAATACGTACACTGCGCAAAAAAAAGGGGAGGGACAGTTCTATATCTCCCGTTTTATTGGGAAAATTGACGAAATTCAACTTGCGTTCTTCATGTCTCGAAAGCGCGACTTAAGACATGTATTAGATTTATATATAGCATTTTTGTAATATAGGTATTTTGACATAAAATCGGACTTTTTCTAAAATGACTTGCACTTTTTTCCATATTTCGATTCGACGACTCAAATTAAGGCAGACTGGCAAGCTTTGTAAAAATCGCACGAGTAGGTTTTAAAAAATTAGCTCTTAACATTTTAGCTCCTCAGTGTAAACTGAATTTGGTATATACATAATCTCTCTTTTTGTTATTAAACATTTTCGATTTTTCCTTTCACATTTCGAAATTTAGGTTCATTCCAAATAAAATTCCCCCACTGTTTAGGATTTATTTTTAAAATTTGTATTTTTAGATAATTTTTATAAATTTTTTGAAAAACATTTTGAATTATAACCTTTAAAATGCTTACCATCATCCTAAAGTATATATATTTCTAAGCAAGACCTATAAAAATTAGAGTTTTTTTATTCAAAATTATCCTAAGATATACGTGAATTCATATATTGGAGCTTACTGAAATTTGGCATATTTGTTATAAGCAATAATAACGCCATATGTGGTTTAGCATTTTGTGAAAATTATTTGAAAGTATGAACGATAGCTTTTTTCCCCACTTCTGTAGAATGAAAAAAGAAAAAGGAAAATAGGTTGCTATAAATTAAGAAGTTACCCAAGTGAATTATTCTTGGCGCGCACTGAAATGCGCCAAGATAAATTTTTGAATTTCTCCGTAAATTACGCACCAAATTTTACAAAATGTAATATTTAAGCAAATTTTCTGTCGTAGGATCGAAATATCGAATAAAATTGGCATGTAATTTCAGAAAAAGACTGATTTTGTGTCAAAAATACCTATATTACAACAAAGCTATATATAAATCTAACATATATTATAAGTCGCGCTTTCGAGAAATGAAAAACTCAATTTGAATTCCGTCAATCGGTCCGGTAAAATGGGAGATATAGAACTGTCCCATTTTTTTTTCGCAGTGTACATTAATTACTACTAGGAAATTTCGTTATCATTAACGGCTCCCATGAACCTTCTCATTTTCTAAGCTCTCTCTAGTTCTCCCTCTTATAAAAACTAAACTTTCGGCCCCTCTTAGACTGAGAGTTAGCATCCTCTATGCATCTCCTTAGCTGACATCGCTGCATGACGTTGACTTAAGCTAATTTATTACAGATTTTGAGTTTAATGATTTCTTACTTCCTGTCCGTAAAACTTTTACTCAATACACGTGCCTTTTTAGCCCAAATGGGATTTAGCACGGAAGGGCCATTAGTCTCGAAATGGCATTTTTCGTCGAATCACTATAACCAGGCATATCACTTTTAAAATTGTTGCCACCAAATATTACTGCCCTATATGATATTTGAGAAAAAGAAACTAAACAATGAAGAATCTACATGAATATGTGCATGTTTCTCGTAATGTGAAAAAACAACGGTATCTAGAGTCATAAAATTTTGAATACCACAGACCTCCACCTGAACATGAGCACCTGGAAGCTGGAATTTTTAATTTCGAATTTGTTTTATTGTCTATTTAATATTTTGTGAAATTTAAAGGAATATTTGATTAAAAAACTCGACAATTTCGAAGCGAGCATTGGCAACACTTGTGGGGAATAAAATATTTTATCTCCAGCGCTCGAGACTGTCTGTTGAAAATTGTAAAGGTATGCTGTTTGGGAACATTTTCCGATTTTGCTGGTGAAGAGCACCCCAAGGGAAATGGGCTCGAGGGTCTTCCACTTCTCTTTCACTACCACCCTTTCGGCTTGCCATGTATTTAGAATTCCTCCATGTAGCAAAGACACTACACTTTACAAACATTCATGCTTTCTCCGGGATTCGAACCTGGGTCCTTCAGTACGGCAGTCAACGTCGCTAACCATTATCTCGGTTGGCGGGGGGCAGTGTTCCATGAAATGCAGACTCAGCAACAAAAAATATAGAATAAATAGAGCTTTTAAGTTATATATAAATTTTGAGACATAGGTAAGATTTTGCCTCGCATCATTTTACCTACCCCTATTAAAATTTGGGATAACCGATAATTCTAGCTCAAATCATTTCCAATACCATTTACAAATCTTTGAAATAAGTAAAATTAAGGTACGTAAGATTTTTGTCTCAACTTAAATTTCATAGTTTAGACCAGTGGTTTTTAACCCTTTCTTTCCCCGTGTACCCTTTCACATTTGCTAGACCATCATTTCGCCCCTCTTTTCCAAAACACGGAACATGCATTTACTTTAATTTAGATTATTTTTAATGTGTTCGATAAATTAAACGAGAAAAGTGTAGAAAATATTGACGAATATTAAAACTTGAATAAAAGCAGCTTTTTATATTCTTAAACTAAAATTACATACTAAACTAGTGAATAAAATGCCGACTACATTCCCCTCCCTAAAACTATGAAATTTACCCCTGCTTGAGAACCCCTGCTATACCATACTTTTGGAATGTGTGAAAGCAGAGTATAGAACAAGCTTACTCATATATGCTTTAAACAAAAAAGACCAACCAATAAATATATCTGTGGCCTTCAACTATTTTAATTCGCCATTTGTTTCTCCCATAATAACTAAAGTACACAATATTTAAAGCTGGCAACACATGCTTTAAAGCGTCATTCATCTTCTAATGCCTTAAAAGTAACAACAAAACAACTCGCATAATGCAAATCATAAGATTAGATCATAATAATAAGGCTTGTAACATCCTATTCATTCTAATATTGAAATCTTAAAATCAGCAATTTTAAATATAGAAAAATAACGTCTTACCTTTTTACCAAAATAAAAGTCTTAAAAGTCTAAAATTTCGTTTTAAATAGCTTTACAAATTATTGCCAAAATCAGCTTTAAAACAAAGAAGAATTAAATTAAACATTTAGATATTTTCCAGCGTTTCCAAATACCCCCCCCCCCAGTTAGTATAAATAAAAAAAAAAAAAAAAAAAAAAAACAACATAATTTTGAACCACTTTTGCAATTTCAAACAGCAACAATTTTTACCAATTTTTACTTGAAGATATCCGAAGCAAATTCAGATATCTTCTTCAGTTTACATCCCAAATGTAAATAGTAAAGCGAATATAAGAAAAAAGTCTGGCAACACTTAACATTCTGTAGAAGTAAACATTGGTTACATACAAACGTAAACTTTTTCAGTGGATACAAAAACTGAAACGGAAGTATTGTAGATGAAATTTATAGCAATAAGTTAGTAGATTAACTAAAGAGTACATTAATAGATAAAAAAAATAATTTATGAATAAAAATAGAAACTCGCAATTTGACCCTTCAGGTTACAATTCTACTTCTGGAAAGTATTTAAAGTACTTCGACGATAAAAATTTAGAGTTTATTATTCCCAAACAATAGTTAATATAAGTAAACCAGGAGAACGAAAAAGAATGCTCCGTCATGTAAAACTGATCTTACGAACTGCAAGTATTAGAATTTTATTTTAGCAGAAGCGCTTTCAATGATTCAAAACTATCACTTCTTCAGCTGCAACTAAATGAAAGACTAGTGCCGCAAACCATAAACAGAGATTGAGGAATTCTTGAGTCGTTGCCAACAGCTAAAAACGATGTCCTCTGTAATGAGATCGGAAAGAAAAATAACAAAAAGGAACGACGCATATGATGTCATCTAAGGATGGAAAATGAAATGAAAATTAACTGTTTACAGATGGGAGGGAAAAACAAGGTTTTATACTAAAACGAGAATTCTTGAGAATTTATATCATTCCTTTTCAGTGCAATTTGATACATAGGATTGGACAAGCAAAGCGAGACTTAAAATTTCTCATCAAGGAACATTACTCTCAAATCCGGAAAAAGAATGAAATAAATTTTCTTCATAAAAAGTAAAATAAAAAATAAAATTCTATTCTATTTTGTTCAAAATCTGTGCCTATTTAAAGGTACTTTTGCTTAATTTTAGAATCTTCTACTGACGGGTATTGCAGAGCACCTAACCATAAATTAAATTTTACCTTCTGCCAGAATATCCAGAAATATTTTCAGTTGACGAATTAGAAACTCCTTCACCACTCATCTCCAAAGTTATTTTATTTCCAAATCCATTCTTCTTCGCTAGATGGCGCCATTTGCTATGCGTTGTTTTCTTTTATCTTCATTTTAGGGCGCATCGTGGTTAGCCACGAGAAAGTTCTCGAAAATTCGTCCGCCTCTCTTTTTGTCTGTGGCATATGTCGTTCATTTACATGCAGCTGAGAAAAGGGATGGTATTGATTCGCTGATAAATTAAAATCTAAGCTAATTGCTATTGGCTTTCTTACAATCATAACGGAAAACAGTTACCATTTGTTAACTAATAAAATAATTTTACTTTAAATTAATCGTTTGTAGAAGAATTTCGCATATAAAGCAAACATAATGGTGCAATTTAAAAAAAAAAAGGAATACATAAATTATTCTTAACGCTATCAGAAATATTTTAAAAATGAAGTTTATTACGCAGTTCTGAAGCTCAAGTAGTTTTTCTGCATTTCATTCTTGACCGTAAAGAAGTGATTAGATTTAAAAGCATTGAAATATTATTAAAAAATATATGCTTCTTTTAAATGGCTCACTTTGTTCAAGTGATGAACACTATATTTTCGGGACTGGAGGCTAAATGAAGCATGGCAATAACAAACTTTCCTTGGAAACCTTTAACTCACAAATATTTTGAAACAATAAATAAATAAATAAATAATAGCTTTCAGATTTTATATTAAGCCCAAAGGAGCATTTTTTTAACGTTTTGTGTGTTACCTTTATTTATTAAATATCATGCTCTTAGTACTTAAACCGTAAAATTCAATTCAACAGCAATATAGCAAAATAATTTTAAAATGAGCATATCCTTAGAATTTCCGATACACAGTCTCGCGAGCTAGAGATAAAAATGAATATTTTTCATACACTGTTGTCATTGCTCAATTTGAACCGTTGAGTTTGTTAATAAAAAATTCGTTAAAGTTTTTACAAAATATGAAGTAGATAATAAAGCAAATTCAAAATTTCAAATCTGGGCTTCCAGTTGCCCATATTCGAGTGGAAGAATACGTTATAAAAAATTTGATATCTCTAGATACCCTTGTTTTTTTTTTTTTTTTTCAGTGTGAGAAACATACATACATTCATGAAAATTATTTATGATTTAATTTCTTTAAATATAATGCAGGGCTCTAATATTTGATGGCAACACATGGAAAAGTGAAACGCCTTTTGTAGTGAACCAACGCGAAATGCCAAAACGAAATTAATAGCTCTTGTAGGCAATTTGGCCCTCTGGGATAAAAATACTGCAACTTGAAATCTTTCAAGTGACAAACCAATGATAAGAAATAACGATAATAATAATTTTAGGTAAGTTTGGTAGTTAATTAAAAATGTAACTGTAATAATATAGTCATGGGTTTCCTTCTTAAGAGAGAATACGTTTAGTAAAAATTGTTTATTTAATGGTATTAGGTATATGTGGATTGTTTTTGACGCTATCAGGAACATTGAACCGAAAGTTGCTGATTCAAAAAGCCACCACTAGTTTTCGTCGTTGGGAAATATTACAACAGAGAACAATATCAAAGAAACACAAAGTTATTCATCACAACTTAATTATAGAAATATTTTTATGAAAAATTTAAAAAAATGAATTTTAAAATTGTGTAAATAATTTAATTTTTAATTTGCAGTTGTTATTTTAGGATTAAGTGCTGAATTAGTAATTAGTTTTTATTTTACTTGAAAAGTTGAAAACTGATTTCACGGTTGACAATACACAAATTACCGTTTAAAAAATCCAAATATATTTGGAATAAAGTGATTTTAATACGGGACGGGATCTTAAATTCTAATCTCCTCTCTCCTAATAAATTAAACAGAAAAAAAAATGCCAAGATAACCTATAAAAACCCCTTAAAGTTCAAGTGAAGCAAGGCCTCTTTTTCACAAATCTGTCAGTGTTATGGGAGAAAAAATAAAAAAATTAGGATACAATATTTTGAAATTATAAAGGAAAGCTAAATTTCAAATTTACGTTTAGTACATAACTTCGACAATAGATGGCAGTACAAGTACTAATGACTTTTCTTATCCGGAAGTTCTGATAAGCAAAATCAAACTTTCCTTTACGAAGTCAAATTTCCTTTCAGTTACAAAGTTCTTTCCTAGTCGGAATTTTCGGAAAATTTTTTGACAATTAACTATGCTGCGTGAGAACGATTAAACGCAAATTCAAAAAGTCAACATCTTAAATTTATATTTAAAAAAATTTCCGATAGCATATTTGTAAACAAATAAAAGTTAACTTGTATTCCTTTTCGTAACTTGCAAATATATGAAATTTGTTTTGAACAATTATTTTATATTGGAGGAATTCTATCGTATTGGACTGGCTTTTGATTAACAATCTTCTTGTTACTCAGAAGCTTTCAAAATGCAAATAAAAATTAAGCCTTCTCACTGTGTTGGTAATAGTCAATTATTTTGCTACAATTTAACGCATTGTAACGTAATTTTAGATTCATCGTATTTCCGGTGCCATCATTTATTTTTTATTCCCCTTTCTACAGTGAGAAGCAAAAAATTTGTCTTTATGATTTTTAATAGAGGTAGCAAGCATATTGTTTTACATACGGTTTTTACTAAAATACTAGTACCGAATATCATTGTCTATTAAATCGTCTATACCATAGGTTCCCAACGTGGGCGATAACGCCCCCTTGTGGGCGTTTCAGGCTTTCAGGGGGGCGGTAAAAAACCCAGAGAAAATTAGGGGGCGTTGATATGGCACAGAGGGGCGTTGGAAGATTAGCCAAATATAGTCTAAAAAAGACTTTAAAATCACGCTGATAATTCATTTCTATCACGTGTGCGAAAATTCACATATTTCGATATGAGACTTCACTGTTCAGAGAAACACATACCTCTCTAGTATGTACGATTCTGGGGCTGCATGTGCTAAAACTAGCAACCTGTCTTGCCAATTTGGCGAGATGCACTCCAAAAAGTCGCAGAAAACTGTTGACTTTTGTTGAAAGGGTCACCATTTTAGTGAAAGGAGCAGTAGAACCGGAGTTCATAATATCAGAAGGAAAAGCCTTCAGTGCAAAAATATATCTTTATTGTCTTTATGTACATATTTATGTTACGTCCAAAGCCCGAAGTTCGGCCAGTTCGCGTTTTGGCCAGGAGGTTTGGCCAAAGTCCGAAATACTTGCAATTAATATTGCATTTTATACTTTGGCCGGCCATTTCGCGAAGTGGCCGGGAATTCTTGGCCAAAGCCTGATGTGATAATGGTAGATTGAGTCTATCAGGATCACCCTTAAAGGTAGTTGACAAATTGAGTACTCAATTTGCCTCTGTATTCATACTCGATACGCAACGCATTTGCTTAAGATATAATTCGTCATTTTGAAGGGCGCAAATCTAATCTTCACACTATCACATTGTTACAGCATATGCGTTCACTGAATAGTTTCTACTCGTTGAACTCACAGAAGTACTCATTTTTAAATACTTCATTTTTAACAGTGTGTAAAACCATCTGCCCTTGATTTCTTTTTTCCCAAATTGGCCGGTCAAAGCCAGAAATCAACAAAAAGATTGGACATTCGCCGGTAAGTTTACAGCAACGTTGGCCAAAATGCGAATTGGCCGATTTCGGGCTTTGGCCGTAACATTTACAAAAAATGTCACTGGGACTAAAAAATGCCACTTACAAGCGGCAACGATAGCGAGATCTCCAACTAAACTGTATTCTAAGAGAGTCTGTAAAAGTGCGTAGGCGACGTTGGACGCGGGAAAAAATTAGAGCGCCGAAATAAGCGGCGGCGGAGTAGACAAATCGTCACCAGTGGTTTACCCGATCAAAAATTGTAGGTAGCTAAAAATAGAACAGCCCCGCAGAATGCTACAGACTCAGGCTCACACTATCTATCGTTCATCGCAGCATGTACTGCGTACGATGAAAACGGCGTTGCCTTAATATTTTGCTACTTCAACTTATATTATTTAAACCGGCAGTATCCCTTGCAGCTCCCTTAACTTGGATCAAGTATAAGTAAAGAAAAACCCATGTCGGAAGCAAAAAAGAAGAGGCGGCAGTACAGTGCGGATTATATAAAATACGGATTTATCGAAAATCCCTCAAATCCATCATCTCCATTGTGCCTTATTTGTCAAAAAACATTTTCGAATGAAGCGATGAAACCTTCTAGGCTTCAAGATCATCTTAATAAAATGCATCCGGATAAGAAAGACAGAGATATGACCTATTTTCTAGAGATAAAAAAGAAGATTGAAAATCAGCCAACTATATCAAAATTATTTTCATCAGCTTCTAAACAAGACGATGACGGACTTCGAGCTTCGTACAATATCTCATTGTTGATTGCTAAAACAGGCAAGCCACATACTATTGGGGAAGATTTAATTTTACCAGCAGTTAAAGAAGTAATAACCACCGTGCTCCATAAACCAGCTACAGATATTATCCGAAAAATTCCTTTGAGCAATAATTCTGTGCAAAGACGAATTGATGAGATGGCTGAAAACATTGAAGAATCGTTGTGCAATTATCTGCAGACTTGTCAATTTTCAATTCAGCTGGATGAGTCCACTTTACCAACCAATGAAGCATTGTTATTGTCGTACGTGAGGTTTATCAAAGATGAAAAAATATGTCAAGAAATGTTGTTTGCTACCAATTTGGAAACAGATACAAAAGGAGAAACCATATTTGATACACTGCAAAAGTTTTTTGACGAAAAGGAAATTCCTTTTAATAATATTTTGTCGGTTGCTACGGATGGCGCACCGGCTATGACAGGGCGTCACAAAGGCTTCATAGCATGCTTAAAAAATAAAGTTCCGGACGTGCTTGCTGTGCATTGCGTAATTCATCGACAGCATTTGGTTGCGAAAAATTTGAGCGAACGTCTCCATACATCACTGCAATATGTTATAAGAGCAGTTAATAAAATCAGAAGTAACTCGTTGAATGACAGATTATTTAGTCAGCTTTGCATTGCAAATGATGAAGATTTCAACCGATTGCTGCTTCACACAGAGGTGCGCTGGCTTTCAAAAGGTACTTGTTTGACTCGATTTTACAATCTGTTTGAATCTGTGATAGAGTTCCTAGGAAACAAAGACACGGAATTGCGCGACAACCTCATCGCATCAAAAAACGATATTGCGTACTTAGCAGACCTCTATAAATTGTTTAATGATGTCAATCTCCAACTTCAAGGAGAAGACTTAAACTTGATTAAGACTAAAAATAGCATTGCTGCTTTCGTGTCTAAACTGCTATTATATAAAAGAAATATAGGCAGACGTGAATTCCATACCTTCCCATGTTTATCAGCAGTATCATTCAAGCACGACGACTTGCTTGTTTACTGTCAGCACTTGGAAAACCTCTACAATGACTTCAAGGAACGATTCGAGGACATTTTAAACATGGACATACCAGACTGGGTTTTGGATCCTTTTTCCAATGTCAACACAGCAGGACCATCTCAGTTAGAAGAAGAACTGATAGAACTGACGACAAATGAGGAATTAAAAATTAAATTCAAGAATGGCTACCAAGAATTTTGGCTGCAGAAGTCGATTTCGCAATTGTATCCAAGATTATGGTCGATTGTGCAACGATTTCTGCTAGCATTCCCATCTTCATATTTAGCAGAACGTGGATTTAGTGCTGTAGCAACATTGGTAACGAAAAAGAGAAATCGGCTCCATGTTACTGAACGCGGCGATTTACGATTGTTTTTAAGTAAAATCGAGCCTGATATTAACAAGCTTCTTAAAATGCATCAAATTCAGCCTTCTCATTAGTTAAGTTAGAAATTCGATGCCTTTAAATTTTAATAAAAATACTTTTTAATAATAATTAAGTATGCCTTTTGAGTGTTCTCTGAAACTGTCAATTTATTTATTTAGAAAGCAATAGTTTATAATGGATTATTTCGTATCATCAAAACCCCTGCCTGTCCTTATAACAGGTAAGCTAAAACTTTTATTTTTCTTTTTAAATAACGAAGAAATTCAGTAGCGTTTCAATTCCAACAACATTCTATCTATTAGTAATTTTTTTTATTTAATTCTTGTTTTCACCATGCATTATGTACGCTCTTATTTCTCTAGGGGGGCGGTATTGAAATATTCACTAGAAAAGGGGGCACCAGTTCGAAAAAGGTTGGGAACCTATGGTCTATACTCTCATATGCCGTTACGTTTGTAGTCGCATTTATAGTTGATCTATCTGCGTCAATAAATATGCTTATCACTTTTCTAGGGATGGCTTATTTCTTTGAATTAAA
The DNA here is from genome assembly GCA_000611955.2 of Stegodyphus mimosarum. Lineage (NCBI taxonomy): Eukaryota > Metazoa > Arthropoda > Arachnida > Araneae > Eresidae > Stegodyphus > Stegodyphus mimosarum. Next base: position 135,164 of record KK118531.1, read on the forward strand.
ATCTACAAGTCATTTTCATTCGAACAATTTGAAAAATGTTTTACTTGTCTTGTCTATATTACCTTGTTTTTTCAAATACCAAATTCATTCGTCATTGATATTAAAGAATTTGTTCATATAATGCATCATTATATTTATGTGTGAAATTTAATTGCTGGTCGTCCAGATATATTTACCAGAGTTTGTTTAATAATTTAAAATCAGTTAAATAGATATGAATTTAGAATTAAAATTGATCTCTACACATGAAGTGAAGTAGACAAGAAGAGGCAATCAAAATTGACAAGTAAACTTCCAACATCGATGTCTCTAGAAAACTCTTTTTTACTAAATTTAGCTTAATCAGGACCGAGCATTTAAAAATAGTGCAAAATTCGCCTCTAGGTACACTCCCCTCTGAAAGAGTTCTACTGGGTCGATTGACGAAATTCAAATTGCTTTTTTTATGCCTCGGAAGCGCGACTTAGGATATGTATTAGATTTATATATAGCATTGATCTAATATAGGTACTTTGACACAAAATCGGACTTTTTCTGAAATATCATAGCACTCCCCCCCCATATTTTGATTTTACGACTCAAATTGTGCCTCGATATTAAATTTTGTATATTTTCGCGAGAAATTTAAAAATTTATCTTGGCGCAGTTTTTTTCAGTTTGCGTCAAGAATAATTCTATTGGCGAACTTGTTAATTTATAGCGCTAGTTGCTTTAAATTTAACAAGTTCTTTTTTTTTTTCCTTCCTTTTTTTCCGTTGCAGACGAGCGGAAAGAAGTTATCGTTCAAACTTTCAAATAATTTTAACAAAGAGCGTAAACCACATTCGACGTTATTATTGCTTATAACAAATATACCAAATTTCAAAACGCGCCAATATGTCAATTCACGTATATCTTAGAAAATTTTGGTTAAAAAACTCTAATTTTTTGTGCGTATGCTTAGGAATACATCTACTTCAAGAGATGGTAAAAATTTTATGGGTTATAATTCAAAATGCTTTTCGAAAAATGTATAAAAATTATTTTAAAATACGAATTTAAAAAGTAAATCATAAAAAATGAGTGAATGTTATTTGAAAGGAACCTAATATTAATAAATATATACCAAATTCAATTAGCATGGAGGAGTTAAAATTTTGGGTTAATTTTTGAAAAACTACTCTTGCGATTCTTACAGAATTTGGCAGTTTGGAATAATTTGGATGGTAGAATAGAAATAAAGAAAAAAAAAATTAGGATGCCAGAAAAAGTCCGATTTTGTGTCAAAATATCTATATTAGAACAATGTATATATAAATCTAATACATATCCTAAGTCGCGCTTTCGAGACATGAAAAACGCAAGTTTCATTTCGTAAATTGGTCCAGTAGAATGGGAGATATAGAAGTGTCCTTCTTATTTATTTATTTTCTTGTGCTGTGCACCTAGTTCTGTCATTTCTAATACCCTTCGTTTTGGATACATCTCTTATATCATAAATATTGATAAATTAATCGAATGGAAAACTAAACTTTGCATATTTGAATTACTTTATATTGTCAGTTTGCATCTGAAAACTTAATATCAAGTCAGCTGTTTAAAGATCGATAGAAACGTGTCACATATTTCTTTATTTAGCTCAAACGCGCTTCAAGAAAACTATCTCAATTTCTTTCTTCAAAATAGATTGTATTTTGTTGTATTAAAAGGTAAATTTAAAGCGATTTAGGTATTTTAATTTATAAAAATAACAAACTGATTAAAAATACCGTTAGGCCAGATAATAAAACTCCCGTTTTTCAGCAAAGAACCTTTTTTTTTTTAAGTAGCTAGATTGGTAAAGATGACCAGGCAATCATTTCACATAAATCAGATAGAAATACGTATGACGCTCGAAACATAAAATATTTCGCAAACATAAAAATAATAGAACAGCATAAAAACATCTGAAAATTTTCAGATTTTATATTACGCCCAAAGGGGCGTTTATTTCATTTACAGACAAATGCATGCTTCGAGAGCATTTGGGCTAACGCGCTTCTGGGCTAAAAATATTTAAAAACAGCCTAGCTTTAGAATTTCCGATACACAGTCTCACGCGCTGGAGATAGAAATATTTAATTTCGCAGAGTGTGTTGCTACTGCCCGTTTTGAAATCGTTGAGTTCTTAATCAAACATTCGTTAAAGTTTGAAAATATGAAACAGACTACCTAAAAAGAATATTTAATTCGGCATTGCAGGTGTCCATGTCCGGGTGGAGAACTATGTTATTCAAAATTTGACAAATCAAATTTTTTCACAGTGCAAGAAACATGCATACATTCATGCAGATCATTCATTATTCAATTTCTTTAAATATAACAGAGGGCGATAATATTTGGTGGCAAGAATTTGAACAGTGATAGGGCATTTTTTAGGAAAACTAAAAAATACCCAGATTTATCCTTCCAGCCTAAAACTGAATGTCACTAATAGCCAACAAGACGAAATTGTTTACCTTGACTTACAGATTAATAACTTTAAACATATTAAAAGGAAAGCAAATAAAGCTAATAGGGCATCCAAATCTTTTAATTCCTTTTAACCCAGGATAATCTTCCTATAACTACACTGTAAAGCAGGCTAGCTCCCTCTTTACTTTTAAACTATTGCTCAAATTAAGAACATAGTTCTTTAGGACGATAGTTAAATTCTACACACTTTCAAACATTTTTTTTTAAACGGGCAGGAATTTATCCTTAATTGAAAACAATATCATTTCTTTCAAGTGTTACTAAATAATAGATCTTATGCATTGTAACAACGTCTGTTTATAACGAATAGAATTTGATCCTTAACTAAAAACATTAGCATTTTTATTTATAAGCTAGTCTTGTCTCTGATAATAATGTATTAAAAGACGCCAGAGATGCCATCTGCTACAGGCGCAAAAATATCTTCAGCAGATCTGTTCTCACTGTTCGAAACATCTGTCTGAAGAATTTTTTTAAGTTTGTCAACAAAAATTATTTTTTTAGTAAGCCAATGAAAATTTAACTACTCAAAATTTCCAAAAGTAACAATAATTTTTTAACCTATTTTTCATAAATTCAGTCTCCTTCATCAATATTGTTACGGATTTCATATTTATTTGGCTGTTTATTTAGAATTGTAATTAAAATTGCTTTATTTTCCCGTGCAACGCAGACGATTTTTGAAGAGAAAGCTACGTCGGAAAAATAAAAATATCAATCATAAAAAAAAAATAAAACAGCGCGCGCATTTAATGATTAAAAAAAATCTGAAATGTTTCAGATTTTAAATTACGTCCAAAGGGACGTTTATTTAACATTCTGTGTGTTACCTTTATTTGTTAAATACCATGTTCTTCGCACTTAAACCATAAAATTCAGTTCAACAGCAGTATCGCAAAATAATTTTAAATTGAACATATCTTTAGAAATTTCGGTACACGCTCTCACGCGCTGGAGATAAAAATGTTTTTCTGTACAACGTTGGTATTGCTGGCTTTGAAATCTTTGAGTTTGTTAATGAAAAATTCGTTAAAGTTTTAGAGAATATTGTTACGAATTTCACATTTATTTGGCTATTTATTTAGAACTGTAATTAAAATTCCTTTTTATTTTCCCCTGCAACGCACGCAGACGATTTTTGAAGAGAAAGCTACGTCAAAAAAAA
>KK118531.1:138960-167641 GCA_000611955.2 Stegodyphus mimosarum
AAACCATAAAATTCAGTTCAAAATCAATATCGCAAAATCATTTTAAAATGAACATATCTTTAGAATTTCCGTAAGTCTCGTGCGCTGGAGATAAAAATGTTTTTTTTTCCCGTACAGTGTTGCCATTGCTCGCTTTGAAATCATTTAGTTTGTTAATCAGAAATTCGTTGAAATGTTACAAAACATAAAATCGATAATAAAGCAAATTTCAAATTCAAAATTAGGGCTTCCAGATGCCCATATTCGCAGTAGGATTACGTCATTCAAAATTCGATGGCTCTAGGTTTTATCACAATGCGAGAAACATGCATAAATTTATGCAGATTTTTCATTTTTTTAAATTTAATGCAGAGCGATAACATTTAGTGGCAACAATTTGAAAAGTGAATCGGGTATTCAGAGTGAATCAACGCAAAATCGCAAAACGAAAGTAATAGTCCTTCGGGACTAAATCCCTTTGGAGTAAAAAAAATCTGAAAGGTTTCAGATTTTAAATTACGTCCAAAGGGGCGTTTTTTGAACATTTTGTATGTTACTTTTATTTATTGAATATCATGTTCTTCGCATTTAAACCATAAAATTCAGTTAAAGAACATAATCGCAAAATAATTTTAAACTGAGCATATTTTTAGAATTTCCTACACACAGTCTCACGCGCTGCAGATAAAAACAACGTTGCCATTGCCCGCTTTGAAATCCTTGAGTTTGTTCATCAAAAATTCGTTAAAGTTTCACAAAATATGAAATCGTTAATAAAACAAATTCCAAATTTCAAATTTGGGCTTCCAGATGCCTATATTCGCAGCAGGATTACGGCATTCAAAATTCGATGGCTTTAGGTACCGTCCTTTTATCACAATGCGAGAAACATACATGCATTTATGCACATTCTTCATTATTTAATTTCTTTAAATATAATACAGGGCTGCAATATCTTGTGGCAACAGTTTGAAAAGTGATACAGACTTTTAATGTTTCCGACGCAAAATCGCAAAACGAAAACAATAGTCCTTCGGGGACAAAGCCTCTTTGGACTAAAAAGAGCTCCTGCATTTAATATTTAAATAAATATCTCGTAATTACTGTTGCCATCCAGGAAAATCTAGAAAAATCGAGATTGTTCTAGTGAATAATTAAAAAGCTTATAAAAGCCGACTTGAAACACTTAATCTCAGTTGTTGTTGTAGTTGTAGCTGTTTAAAGCGAACTGCTGCTTGTTTACCTAATGCTGTAGAGATTTCGCTGTGAGATAGAATTAGTTTATCTGTTTTGAATTGAGTTTTGCTAAACGTTTGAGATATTGTGATTTTGTGCGAATATCTCTGAAGAAATATTTCAGCATTTTGATTTATTTCTTGTGGAAAGAATAAATTTTTGTTAACTTTTTAACGACTTGGGCATTCAATCCATAACGAACCCGTACGCACGCAACAATATATTTAAATATATAACTGAAATTATGTGTCGCAGTTACGATAAACTGCTTTTTCCATAGGTAAGAACAGAACAGGAAATAAATAAAATTTTTTTTTTTAAATTAAAGATGCCCTACTGAAACTGCTCGCACAGACAACATTCATCGCATTTACAGAAATAATTTATCTGAAATTTTGTGTTTTAAATGTTCTGTTTGATAACACTTATCCGTCACTATCCTTTTACACCGTAATTTTGAAGACAATAAATCCTTGTAGTATCGAAAGACGTATTTTATAGCATTCCTCTTGAACAGCTTTCCAAAGGAAGGTTGTAAAGTTTAAAAGCGTAGTAATTGATGGGTGCATCAGGAGATTTCGTAGGGATATGAGTGAAGGGTATGGCTTTGATATACGTTTCTTGTTCCATTTTTTCTAGGAAATTAACAGAGGATATTGAAGTATGGAGCCTTGTCTTGATGCATTTCTACTAATTCATGGCACTGTGGGTAAAGAGAAGGTATTTCGTATTTGAAACCTGGATGTAAAATATACTCCTGAATTGAACTTAAGAACTTAAGAATTGAACTTAACATTTTTCTCCTCTTTCTTAATTTTTAATTTGCCTTTATATGAAGAACCAGCTACAAATATAAATCCCCATTCTTTGAACCAAGTTTAAAATTTTTTTCTCCTCTTTATGGTAAAATGGATCGCTTCTTATTGCAGTCATTTAAATACGCCCAAGATTCATGTATTGTGATAACATTTTTCCATTTTTGCCGGGATAAAAGTTTCACATAAAGAATTCTGCAGTGCGTTCTGCGATATGGCGTGGAGAAAGACTATGTACATTACGCTTTTTCGGCTTTTTGAGATTCAAATGAGCATCAGTCTCTTTGTCTGCAGTTAGCATTGAACATTTTAATGATTTTGAATTTTTTTTTAATTTGGCGGATTTTCTTTCAATATTAAAGATCTTATCTTATAAGGTATTTTTTCCGTCTTCTTACCAGGCCTTCGCGGTGCAGTGTTCGGCATACTCGTCGCGTGTTCGAGAGGTCCGAGGTTCGAGTCCCGGCGAGGGCATTGCTCTTTCTTCAATTTCCTTGTTTCGAAAAAATTGTAATATCTCTACAATCTTTGCAACATTAGAGGCATTGACCTTTTCCTTGCATATGTTTGGAAAAATGTTTTCCATTTGAACCCAAACTTTGACGTTTTCCCACTTCTTCTTGACAATATTACCCATGGTAACTTTACCTATCGAAACGCCATGCCTTTCTTAGCGTTTTTTAGTAGCTAGATAAGAATAACTTTCTTTGGAAAAAACACAAACATAACCCTCCACCCGTTGCTTCCCTAAAAGTGATATTTTGCATGAAAATAGAACAGTCAAATAGCAGACATAAATTTATACTTTGAAAAAATATAGTTGCATTTAACAAAATTTCCAAGCAGACGATTTTTTATAGCAGAGCAAAATCGTCTAAAAAGTGTGCGAACGCCTCTATATTGTGCTTCATTACATTAGTTTTGAGTTCTCAGAATGACATTAAGAAGAGCTGCGAATAAGATCTTTAAGGAAAAAGTAAAATTATTTTTCCGCAATTAAGTATAATAAGCAATAGAAAATAAATAAATACATTTTTACGTATGCTGACACCAAAAATCATAGGACGCTTCTCGAAAATTATATTAAAATTTTTAAATTCACGGAAGTTAAATTTTGAAATCTGATTCCCTTTTTAAATGTGTGTGTATTTAAGAACCTTCTTACATTAAACCTTTTGCAATAACAAAATACTGAGGTTAAAAATTAATATCCATCTTTTTTCTTAAATTGTTGGTCCCACTGTTTATTTCTTTTTTTGCCAGCATTCGTCTCCGATTCTTTTACATAGCACATAGAATAACTGAAAAAAAGTAATATTAGATTAGCATAAGTTGCGTTGAAACGATAGTTGCGTAGAAACTAAATTGACACAAATACACTTACAAATCTTTGTTTCTAAACATTTACATGCATTTATTCTGACTAAAGAATGCTTGAAATGACTTTTGAAATGACTCTTAAAGATTCGAATCATTTTTCAAGTAGCGGGTAGAACGCGATGAAATATGACAAGAGAAAAATACGGAAATTCTAAGCCTCAAGGCGTAACAAAATTGCATTTTCGAAAAAGGTAATTTCATTCAAAAGAGAAGGCGTACATAAAAGCGAATATTGTTTATAACTGTCTATTGTCTGCGAGAATTTATTACACTATAATGTTGAAAGATAATAAAACCTCCTTTCGATATTTAACCGAAATATGTGTCACCAGGTTGGCAGCAGTTTTGAAAATTTAACAAAAATTAAAATCTTCTCTCTCTTAAATATATATTGATATAAATTAGATATTTATGAATTAATGCTGAAATAATTTAAAATAATAATAAGAAAAGTAAACCAGTTTATGTTTACGAAGTTCATTTATTTATTCACTCCGCTCTGTTACAGTAGTGGTAGGATAGTCAGCGGCCTTAGCCTTGGACTTAGATTCGAATGCAGGAGAAAGCATGAATAGTGTATTGTTAAAGCATTTTTGCGGCATGAAGCAAAGTACAAAAGTGCTGTCGAGCCGAAAGTCGAGAGGTTGTTGGAACGCGAAGAGGGAGAACACCTAATAAATGTAAATTGTAATTAATAAAATTAGTTAATAAATAAATAATAATAAAAGCAGAAAATCTGAAAGCTTTCAGATTTTATATTACGCCCAACAGAGCGTTTTATTAATGGTTTTCATTTTACCTTTAATTTTTTTAAATACCATGTTCTCAGCACTTAAAGCACATAAAATTCAATTCAACAGCAATATCACAAAATATTTAAAAACAGCAAAAAGCATATCTCTAGAATTTCCGATGCACAGTCTCCCGTGCTGAAGATAAAAATGTTAATGCTTTTCCCATATTTTGTTACCATTTCTTGCTTTGAAATCGTTGAGTTTGTTAATAAAAAAATTCGTTAGTTTTACAAAATTTGAAATAGATGATAAAAGGAATTCAAAATTCAAAATTCGAGCTTCCAACTTCAGTTGGAGGACTACGTTATTCAAAATTTGATAGCTCTAGATAACGTTTTTTTCACAATGCGAGAAACGCTCATATATTCATGCAGATTCTTCATTATTTAGTTTCTGAGATGAGCTGTACTATGAAAAATTCCAGAAATTAAAAATAATAAGTGAAAATTCCAGAAAGTAAGGTGTTTCTTTTGAGAAAATACATTTCATTAAGCTATCATCAGTTCTGCGTGCATTCAATTCATTACGAACCCGCGTGCAAGTAACAATAAAATAACATGCCAAAGGGGGTGGTGGAACTAGTATAAAAAATCTGAAAAGTTTCAGATTTTAAATTACGTCCGAAGGGTTGTTTTTTTTACATTTTGTGTGTTACCTTTATTTATTAAATATCATATTTTTCGCACTTAAACCATAAAATTCAGTTCAAGAGCAATTTCGCAAAATAATTTTTAAATGAGCCTATCTTTAGACTTTCTGATACACAGTCTCGCACGCTGGAGATAAAAATCTTTATTCTGTACAACGTTGCCATTGCTCGCCTTGAAATCCTTGAGTTTGTTAATCAAAAATTCGTTAAAGTTTTACAAAATATGAAATCGATAATAAAACAAATTACAAATTTCAGATTTGGGCTTTCAGATGCCCGTATTCGGGTGAAAACGTTTGCCCATTGACGTTCAACATCGATCGGTATTCGCTGGAATCGAAAGTACGCAATTGCTCAAAATTATTATACTGACACTCGATGAAACTTGAGGGGGAGAATTGCTTAGTACAATGACATCATACTGCTGCAGTTTTTATGTAACGTAACTGCAATTGCTATATAATGATAATTTCCCCGGTGTTATCAGAATTATTGTAGGTTTGAGGATTCATATTCGAAGTATTTTTTCTCAGTTACTTGGATTGGATATGAATAAACGTAACAACGTAGAACTAAAAGATCCTGTCTCTTTCAAACGTAGGAGAAGAAATATTTTTTCTGATGAATCATTCCGTAGTATTTATACACTGCTAGCCTTAAAAATTAGTTTTAGAACTATTTAAAATGTCGTGCCGTTTCCCTGATTGCTAATCATAATGTAATTATTTATATTTTTAAATGGAAAAGAGTGGAATTCCTTTTATAGTTTATTTCGCAATAATTAAATAATATTCATTTCATATAAAATTGTTTCAGTGAATTGAACATTCGTATGAGAAAAGTTAGTTTGAAAGAGAGGAATTGAAAAAAGTTAATTTTTTAGTACCTTCTGTAACAGCTTTTTTTTATATTTATTATTATACTAGCGAAAGTACCGAATGGCAACTAAGTTAGATTGAGAGTAATGCATCTAACAACAGAGAGAACCATACCGCTGTAATCCTTGTCTAATAACGCTGCAAAAAATACGATTCATAGTCATACATTTTTCAATCTGATGCGGTGTGGAACTCACATAAAAAATTTAGGTAGAAAAATGAACTAATTCCCTCTCATTATATCAGCAACAACGTCACGCAGTTTTTAATGACTTTCGTCTTTCTAATCAAATGGTTGTAAACGCTCAAGTTCCATCCAGTGTTTCACTTATATTCAATTTTAGTCGATTAAATGTGGCAAAAAATTTATCATAATGTATCAGAAATCAATAACGCGAACAAACAAACAAACACACAAACAGACATCCTTCCTTACATAAACTGGTGTGCAAAAAATTAAGAACGAAGTCGAAAAATTAGCATAATCAGCTGAACGAAGAGGCAGAGCGGACAGAAAGACCAATCAGGAGATTAAGTAAGGTGATGTACGGTAGCACATGCGCAGATATGCAGGTACACGTAATGGGGGAGTGTCAGAGTAGTATAAAGCATGTTGTCGGTGTAAGATCAGTATTTCTGGCAAAGAGATAGCACGCCGTATAGCAGTTAAAATCACACCGAGTTCCTGCCTCAACGAGAAATGGCGAATAATCAATCTGTTAGACGACATCTGGATGCTTTTACCCGAGGTCGAATCATTGAAAAGTTGGAAGAAGGCCGCAGTGTGACAAGTGTGGCTGCAGAGTTCGGAATTGCTCACAGCATCGTTTCACGACTTTGGAGACAATTTCAAACTACAGGAACAGCTATCCGGGGGTCTACTAGTGGTCGTCCACGAGGAACCACATCCGCAGATGACCGGTATATTGCCTTACAGGCCAGAAGAAACAGGCGGCAGACAGCGGGAGAAATCGCTAGACACACGACACAGGCGACTGGACGACCGATATCGCGTTTTACCGTGGCCAGAAGACTGCACGGTGGTGGTCTGTTTGCACGACGCCCTGTACGGTGTGTACCTCTAACGCCTGCCCATCGGAGAAGGCGTTCTCTGTGGTGCCGGGAACACCAGAATTGGAGAGACAATGAATGGGGACGAGTACTCTTTACAGATGAGAGCAGATTTAGTCTGAGTTGCGATTCTAGACACATACACATCTGGACAGAGCGGGGAACACGCAATAACCCCTTCAACATCATCAAAAGGGACTGTTTTGGAGGTCGCGGAGTTCTCGTTCGAGCAGACATAATGCTTGGTAGCCGGACCGACCTTCATATCTCCCAAGGAGGTTCGTCACCTGGGACTGCTATTGTAACGAGGTTCTTCTTCCTTACATGCGTCTTTTCACAAGGGCTATGGGTCCTCAGTTCCTCTTCATGGACGACAACGCTCCACCTCATCGCACAGTTACTGTCGAAGAGCTGTTGGAGAGTGAAGATATTGAACACATGGATTGGTCGGCAAGGTCTCTGGATCTAAATCCCGTCAAGCATGTACGGAACTTACTAGGGAGACCCGTGGCAGCACGTAACTTATCGCCAGTAACGATTCCGAAACTGCGATTGGTGCTACAAGAGGAACTAGCAGCAGTGTCTCAACAGCTCATTAACAACCACATATCCAGCATGCACAAATGATGTGAAACCTGCCTAGCAGTCAGGGGAGATCATATCCCCTATTAAAGATCGGATGTTTCTTGCTCGACACCCATCACAGGGATGTTTCGGCCTTCAATCGCATTGCGCTCCATGCTACTTTTTCAATAAAGCTTCTTTTTATCCCTCTGATTTCTCTTTTAGTAAGTGTTGCTTGCATTACTCATGTCCTTACGTAATGGGGATCTTACGGTATTAAATGTGTTGATTTGGAAAGCTTTTGTACAAAGTTATATTGAAAAAACCGTCTCGTCCTTAATTTTTGCACACCAGTGTATTGTTACTGATTTTGTATCTATTTAGCTATTTATTTAGAATTGTAATTAAAATTGTTTTATTTTCCAGTGCAACGCAGACGAAATTGAAGAGAAAGCTGCGTCGAAAAAGTAAAAATACAAGAGCTCGTGCATTTAATATTTAATAAATAAAGATCTCGTAATTGCTGTTGCCATCCAGAAAAATCGAGAAAATAGATTTTACCAGAATGTTCTCGTGATTAATTAAAATGTTTATAAAAGCCGAATTAAAACACCTCAGTTCAGTTGCTGTTTTCTTTTTAAGCGAACTGTATGCTTACTTAGCGCTTTTATTGATTTTAGCGAATTCGCTGTGAGATCGGATTAACTTTTTCTGTTTTGAATTGAGTTCTGTTTAACGTTTGAAATATTGTGATATTGCGCGAATACTTCTAAGGAAGTAATTCAGCATTTTGTTTTATTTCTTGTGAAAAGAATAAACTTTATTAACTTTTTATCGACTTGTGCATTCAATCCATTACGAACCCGTACCCATGCATATGTAGATTTTGTAAAACTTGCAAATTTTTGATTAAGAAACTCTACGATTTGAAAGCGAGCAGTAGCAACACTTTTCGAAATAACGTATTTTTATCTCCAACGCGCGAGACTGTTACCACTCAAAATGAGTGAGGAAATTAATGTTTTCGGAGTTTTTAATTAATATTTCTGCTGATTAAAGTCGTACGAAGATGAGAACAGTCAAATGGCTTCCCATCAATTTTTGGTATCGGGTGTAATGTATTTAATCTTTGTCAATACTATTTTTATTTCATTGTAAAACTTAAATATTTTATTAACAAACTCTACGATTTGAGAGGCAGTAGTGACAACAACTTTCGAAGTAAAGCAGATTTTCATCTCCAGCTTGCGAGACTGTTGCCACTTGGGCAAATGAGATTCGAAAATTGTCGCTTTTCCGAGTTTTTAATTAATATCTTTGATTTTAGGTACTTGTTTTCGGAAAAAAGTGGACGTCGACCTTTTCCAGGAAACGAATTGTAGAAAGTTTGGTGACGATAGCTATAGTAGTGACTGAGTTAATCTTACGTCAATCTCCATCAAAGAAGACAGGATAGAACTGGGCGTTGTCTTAGGACACACCATTGTTTAGACTACGCCTTCCTGCACCAATGATGATTGGCTGTACAAGTTAAGTGTCTCATAACGAAGCAAAAACACACTACGTGATTTAGAAAGAAAAACCTAAATGTTAAACCACGAAGTTTAGTTAGTGCCTTGTCCCTGCTTCTAATTTTATATTTTTTAAAACTAGAATTCAGTAAAATGCATAAAATTATACATACTGTGTAATGGAGTTTTAAACGTGAATATTACATCTCACGTAACTATGCACATTTATGTTACATATGTAGGAATGTATTTAGCATATGTACTGATGTATGTTAAATTTATATATATGCAATAATAAATATGTAAATAAATATATTTGTCTGCTATAAAATATGTAAATTTCACATAAAATACAAATTTTACTTAAACTTAATGTAAATTTTACGTGTTATAAATGGGAGATTTTGAGAGCCCCATTAGTAGCGGAAGCCCTGGTCACATGACCCGTTTGTGCAAGAGGAAATCAGTCCCTACTCGATCATCGGATCCACTTAACAAATCCTCTGCTGACATTCCAGCATTTATATTACATTAAGCAGTAACTGGAAATTTCTTGAAAAGCCCATCCGATAACAGATGGAAGTGCTACTTTGCCCTTACCCGGGTGATGGAATCGTTTGATTAAATTACAAAATTAGTACATTCCAGATTTTGAACAAGGGAACATGCTGATATATGTTATATACTTATATGTTACTTATTCTTCAAAATAATAGTTTTAAAATAAATTCAAGAGGTATTCTATTTCTTTCATTTTTAAGTAGCTACTACAAGTTTACACTGAAAGAAAACATAGAATTTTCCTTTTTACTTTCTTGTACGAAGTAAAGGAAGTATTGTAATCAGGAAAAATTCCGGGTACCACATTTCAACGAAAAGTCCCATTTTGACCGCTATCGAATGCAATTTAAGGATGTTTTTGCATGACATCTGTACGTAAGGCCGGAATAAAGGACTCTGTTTAATTTAAAATGGATTCAGAAGAGTTTTTTTTTTTGGTGTCTGTACGTACGTACGTATGTACCTACCTATGTATGTATTATGTATCTAGCATAACTCAAAAACGAGTAGCCTCAGAACTTGAAATTTTAAATATAGGACTGCTACAGCATGTAGTTGTGCACCTCCCTTTTGGACAACAATAGGCTGCACCTAAAGTATATATATATATATATATCTGTACTCACTCTATTACTCGGCTCATTCAGTCTAATTTTTTTATTCTTATATGTTGGTAAATTGTGCATTTTTCATTTAAAAATGATTGAATTATGTTGTTCTTGCCTTCTGGTTAAGGTTTTTATGCTTTTAGTTAACTTCCACGCAATAGTTGTAGAATCGTCAACAATGGAAAAATTGTTTCAGTGCGACTAAGCCTAATTTTTTTTTATCATAACAGCCATATTTGTTTACATTTAAAACTTAGCAGAATAGTGGATTTGTTGCCAATCTAGAGAAACTAAGCTTCGCATCAACAAAGATATCGTCCTCTTTCATTATTCCGAATTAAATCATGCTTAATCCATTCTGGAATTATCATTTAAGTTACTAAATTATCCCATATATTGACTCAGTATAGCGTGCAGAGCAAATTAAGTCGGTTTCTTCGCTTTCAGTGGCATTTTCCCGAGTGAGACCAAACGTAAACTTTCAGTTTTGTGCACCGAAAAATCTGCCTTCTTACCCGCTGGCAGAATTGCCTGTTCTTGAGTAGAAAGTCTAATTTTAATTGTAAAATTTAATCTTTAAATTTTTTTAACTATATTTATGTTTTATATTTTTCCATATTTTTCAATTTTTAATAAAGATATTTTGAGGTTTCATGCATTTTTGTCTTGTCGCGAAGTGAGAACTGAATTAATTGAATGAGACATATATCTTTAATAAAATTCCAGGAAATAAGTTTTAACGAAACGAAGGAAAAAATGCGTTTAATTTAATACTCCGGAAAAGGAAACCATGTGGTGTACATATCAGAACTTTTTAAATGAACATATCTACCTACTAATACATTCACTCTTCAACCATGTGTTAACAAAATAATGTATAATAAAAATAGGCGGGAAAACGTATTTTATTTCTTTTCCTAAAGCAGTAAATTCCCAAGTTATGAAAAAAAGTGTATAAAAGATGTTGTACCATATGAAAGTTGCTGAAATTTCTCATATTTGCAAAATTTTAACGTAAATATTTTTTAATCCCTTTTATTAGACTTTTCAATTGCTAGCGTGGCATCAGCTGTATTATCTTAATATTTCGGGGTTTTATTTTATTGTTAAGATATATACATTGTACTTAAGAGCTTAAATCAGTTATTTATGATTAAAAGCCATGCTATCTGAAAGCATGATATGAAAGAGAAGCTAAGATATGTTCTTGACCTAGCAGCAGCTTTGCTTTTGATCTCGGGCTTTATTTTGATGACTCGTTCGTGATCTAGGAGAAATATACTTTCGGGCATTTAGAACAAACTTAGCACTTTCGACATAAATTGTGCAATAGAAATAATTTTGAACAATGTATGGAACTCACGTTTTAATGTTTCATTTCAAAATAACGAAACGCAATAGTACACTGAGTTGTAAAATGGGAAGCTCTGCAGTTTCAGATGGGCTAGAATATTTTTTTTTTCAGAATTAAATTCTTCGATAATATGAGCAAAGCTCGTAAACGAAATGCCTTTTTTTAACTGATAGATTCCTATTCCATAGTCATTTTGGTAATAGATGCTGTGTTTCGCCCTTTTGTCCGTTTATATTAATACAATGTCTTTTCCTTTGTACCTTGGCTTTTTATAAAAATGAATAATTAGTTTTATATATAATATAAAAAACATAAACGCTAAAATAGGGCCTAAAATTGTTGTATCTCATTTGTCTAACCTATTCGGAAGAAAGAAGAAAGCAAGGAGTACAATTTTTGGGCCTGTCGCATGAGCCTTGAACATCATACAGGTGATAGCAGGTCTTTTGCTTTCCGTTTCAATTTTGAGAAAGGGCATCTCGGGATAAGGGTCCGCGGTCACTCACCCCTCTCCCGCTACCACTAAACCACACTAAAGGACTTTCGGTTCGCCATATATGTAGAGTGCTCTTATGCCTCAAAGAAAAGTCGCCAAATTTGGCGACCATTTGGCTACATTTTGGTCCGGTCAGTGTATCACCGTAATATGCATTGAAATTGAATAAACGTAATTGACTACTATGTTAGCTGTAACTGTAATTGACCCTCATATTTCTTTCCAATAATTTAAAGAAGCAGGAAGTATTAGACATATCTTGGCGGCCTGTTGAAAACTATTTAAGGCTGAAGAGAGAGCATCTACTCTCAGTTGCTTAGTTAATGTTGTTGCCAGTTGTTAGTTCCGCGAGAACTGAGATATCCGAGTTAGCCTCTTCCTTCAGATGCGCTTTGCATTGCGTTGTCTTTAACGTTCTTAGTAGTTTGACTTCTGATATTACTCTATGATACTGTGAACTCCCTTACGAGTATTTCTGTAGAAAATTCCAGAATTTTGAAGTGTTTATTTTGATAAAATAAATTTTTATTAACCTATTATTAGACCAGTGTGCATTCAATCTTTTAAGTACCCGTACACACGCAACAATATATTACCGGCAAAGTAGGAAATCAAGCATTCTGTACAATACCTAGGCATTTTACAGAATGCCGAAAACTGGCCGACGATGTACGAAGTGATTAAACATTTCAAACCTTGCCTATAGGCATTCTGCAGAATGCCAAATGGCAAACCGGTAAAGTATAAAATATATCTCCATATTAAATACAACACCTAGGTGTATGATATTTTATAAATGTGTGTAATAATTCTGCAATATACTGGCAATTATAATTAGTGTGATAGAGGATAGCTTCTACAGGAATGGAATTTCTGAAAAAAATTTGAAACGGCTTTATGCAAGTTCACAGTTCATTTTATGTTCTAACAACTTGCTAAATATGAAATTCCTCCCTGGCTAGTTGCAGTTCTTTAGTCAGATTTTTACTATAGTTTTTTAAAGTAAAACGTCTCTGGTGATGCTATTTGAAATTGTTTTTTTTTCTCTAAAAGACATTCTTATTCCATCATTAAGTCCGCTACAAAATTTGACAGTTTTCTGATCTCTGCTTTCGCCTGTAGACAGCTTTAAAATAGGGTTCTTTAATTACAGACACCCTGTATATAATAATTCTCACATTTCATAATTTGCTTAAAAACACCATTCTTTCTATAGAATGCTATAGAACGCCGGCGTTTCATACTTTCCTGGTAACATAGATATATCGTAAACCTGATTAATGCTAATACGTAAAAACATAAGAGTTTTAAATATAGATTATATATGAGGTTTAATTAGCTACTTTCAAATTTTAAAGTAGTTACTAATTAACATACTTAAAAATGGCGGACACTGCTTCAGGAAAACTGACACGATTTCTCGAAATGCTATAAAACCAGGATGCAGATAAACTTCTGTTAACTGTACATTTTAGTGTATGTATGTCATATATGCCTTCCATTTATACTTAATTTGCTATGCTATTTTTCCAGCATAAAAGAAATGTGACTAATATTTACATACATATATACATACAATTTAAACATAAATAATCCATTATGCTGCTGAAACCAAGATGAATAAAGGAAAGAGAATTAAATAATAGAGTGCTAGAAATTATTAAACAGCCCGTATTTAATGAATATAAAATCTGATATACTAAATTAAATAAAATTGGGAAAAAATCGGTTCATTACTCTATTTTTATCAAAATAGATAAAAATGCAATTTCAACTGAATTGCAGAAAGCAAAATTCTCAAATCTTAAATGGAAAATCAGTATAAAACAAATTAATAACAGGAAAGAGCGAAAATAATACTTTAGTTGTAATTTTCTCCTTATTTCCAGTCCTGGTTTTTACTAACATATAACGACAATGATTGTCTTAAGCAAGTAAATAATTTCAGCTTAATAAAATTAAATATATAGTAGTATTTGAAACTGTAATTCAAAAAAGTGCAGATTATTATAAAAACATAGCATGAATCGTATCCTGAGGACGGTGTTTTAAAACGTTTTCATGACTAATATCTCTTTAAAAATTTGCTCCGAATATCCGTTTTTCCATTTTGAAAAGCCAATCAAATAACGTTGGATTTCAGTCCAAGACAGTTTTAGTCACGTGACACCTTTTAATAAATAAATCTGAAACGTAAATTTTTGCATGGAACTTTTAAGGGTTCTAGTTAAAGATCTATATTTTAAGTTTCAAAAAATTATGCAACGAGTGTCTTCTTGCGACTTAGATCTTTGTTAATATAATTTCCTCACGTTGCATAAATTTAATAAGTTTTAAGGGGGCACAGGACCTTTGGGCTCGTCGAAACGATCATAAAAATCCTCAAACTCGAAACACAAAAACTCATATTATATCATTAAAAGGTTATATTTTTTTTTACTATATACCTTACATAGATATGCCTTATTACACTGTATGTGAAATAAAAATTTTAAATAAATAAATAATTTGTAAATTAAGCATTTAAAAATGTACATAAGAAACATGTAAATAAAAATTATCAAATGTTGCGCGCATCATAATTCTGGAAATATTGCATATAGAAAACAATTTTTGGTAAAAATGCATTCGAAATACATTAACCTCTAACTTAAAACCAAAATATATTATAAAATGAATGTTAAATTTGAAAAATTAAGAAAACTTTTTAAAATTTAAAAATATGTAAATTTTTTATCATGTTTTGAAGGTAAATATATGTATATATATCGACATAAGTAAAATTTTTGGTTTTAGCATGCAGACTAACAACACTAGCATACACAGTTAAATTTTTATGGGCATAGCATATATGGTTTGATAATAACACTGCGCGCAAACTTGAAAATTACCAATTTGAGAAAATTCAATTTAAAGATACAATATCGCTTTTCTCTAATTTATATTTTACAAAACAAATTTAAAATGCACCAGAAGCATAAACTACTCCTTCATTTTGTTTATGAAGCTCATCAGCTTCCTTCTTTTCCCTTCGTTTGGTAATTCGAGCCTCTAAAGTATTGTCCTGGGCTCGTTTCAGTGCGAATTTAATACGAAGTCTATTTGCTTCTTTCGCAAATGCTACACAGTTAGCTCCAGGTATACATTCTAATTCTTTCATGATGAACAGCGTTGCCCGTTTACCATCATTAAAGTTGGCTACTGCTAAATTCGTAGAAATTTCTACAATTTTTCTACTATTGTTTGTTGTTTTCGGACAAAACGTCCAGATCAACGAATTTAGCGACTCGTTCACATTTTGTGTTCGACCACCTATGCATCTCTTTAGCAAGTCTGGGTGGGACAAATCTTTAAATATGGGTTTTATAGCATCCATAACTGCTACAGGAACTGAATTCGTGTGTTTAAAGTTTTCATTTGTGCCATTTACAACTGCTCTTTTGTACGCGCACCAAGAATCAACACCATCGGGGCAAAAGTCATGGGTTACTTCATTATCATTTGAACGTTTATGATACCAAATAGCCCATATAGCTTTTTGCATATCGTGGTAATTGTCAGAATGCTTCCTAATGGCATTACCATAATATGTTGTAAGTTGATCTATCAACACATCTGTAAGTCGACCTTTACCGCTAAGAGGTTTCTTGTCATACAGTTTCTTGCCACGGAATTCCTGTTTAAGTTTCCTCAAACGTGCACCCATTCGTTTTTGGATGTGGCCCACACATTCTATCTTTGAAATTGGAACATTATACGGGTTATCCTTCGTAAGGGCTAAGAAAGTCTTACAATCTCCATCACCAATATAATTAACGTAACGGACACCATACTTTTCTTCGGATCGCGAAAACATACTCAACATACCATTCACTTCCATTTGTGCAGATGAGCCTGAATGATTCTTATTGCATACTTTATTATGTTCCATTTTCCATTTCAAATAGCTTTCCTTTGAGGATATATTTTTTCCAGTCTCACAACCTTTGCAGTAGGAACTTGAAACATAACGATCAATAATTTTACCCGTTTCACCACCAATAATGGAAGTTACACCGAAACGTGAAGAATGTCCTCTGGTTTTCCATGTGCCATCTCCACTGACGGTCAAATCTGAAGAACCAGTCATTTTTATTTCTTCGTCAGCTGCTATCTTCATACTATTTTCCGCAATATTACGTGTAGCAGCATGCATATGACTTAATATTTTGTCATATGACTTCTGTGTTACAGGTGGTGGTAGATCCATAATTCCACAAAATGTTCTGGATTCTGTCAATCCTTTTCCAATACATCTCATTGCTAAAGTAAATCTTCTGTTTAAATCAGAAGCATTTTGTTTTTCACCTACAAGTTTAGAATTTCTTATAGATGTTAGTACTCCACAAGAGCAGCATGAAATATTTATTTTTACGGTTAAACCATATACTACTTCAGAAGTAATACTAATTTTATTATGGCAAACATGACAGCATAAGTATTCTTCTAATCCAGAAAATAATAAACTTTTATCAATGATTGTATACCCTTCAAATTCGCTGTCATCAGATACCACTAAATGATCTAGAAGTTTTTTTGCTGATGCAGAGACATTTGCATCTTTATCATTACTTCTTGTGTACTGATTTCCAAAGAAATTATTCCTTTTCCTTTTCTTTGGTCTTTGACCTGAAGCTCTTTTCATATTATTATTAATTTTTAAATTTCAAAACAAATATCTTTACATAAACGATTTCACAGTAAAACAAACTTGATATGAAAGACCGAAATAGAAACACTCAAACAACGTTCTAGATCCAGCGTGGAAATAAGAATTATCATGTAAACAAACTACCAGCAGTGAAGTTGAGTAGTTGCCATCCTTCTTCCCCTACACGAAAAGGAAATTAAAAAACACAGTATTAAATATTTCTGTGTATAATAATAAAAGTATGCGCTCGTATACAGCGTAACCAAAATGTAAACAACCACCATATTTGTCCCTTTAAACGAGCGTCGCTGGTTTACTATCCGATATAAACTTTCATAACTCAAGAAATAATGCGAATTTTGCAACGCGGTTTTTTGCATTTTGTTCAGAAATGTTTATATATTCATAAAAGGCAAAAATCTGAAAATCGATTTTTTGAAGATTTAAAGGTCCTGTGCCCCCTTAACATCTTGTGAATATGTTCAAATGTATTTCACTTGTGAACTTTAAAAAACTATAACAACTTGCCCCAGCATACCATTTTAAGTACACTCACGTTTGTGAAAATTGCAACACCATGAAGGACTTACGCGAGTGAGCTGAAATTTTCAGGAAATGCAAAGTAGCGCATGATATGCAAATGATTAGAATTGCAAATCCGTAGCGCATGCGTATGCTGAGCAGCGCCCTCTGAACGGCTGATGGATCCGAATAAATAGACGGCTGTAGCGAGGCGTGTATGGTTATCGGTGGTTATCTGCTAGTGGTAAACGTTAACTCAATCTGTACTTATGCCTCGTCGACGAAAGAGAGCGAGATTTGAACAACTTACAGAGTTTGAACGAGGGAGAATCATCGGCCTTCGTGAAGCTGGATTGTCGTATCGTGCAGTAGCCTCTCGTGTGCAGCGTAACAGCAGCACAGTGATGCGCGTTTGGAAGCAGTGGACGGACGAGTGTCGGACAACTCGGAAATCCGGGAGTGGACCCCGAAATGTGACGTCAGCTCGCGATGATAGACACCTGGTCCGCATGGCGCGGACGGACCGTACAGCTTCCTCTAGACAATTGGCAGCACTGTGGTCAATAGCTACAGGTGTTTCATTGTGTGCTTCATCAATTCGTAGACGTCTGCTGCAGTGTGGACTGCGCGCACGGACTCCTTTATACAGGATCCCCCTAACGCACGACCATCGCCGCCTGCGGCTACAATGGGCCAATCAGCATAGAGACTGGCGTGCTGATTGGCAGCATGTCGTGTTTTCTGACGAATCCCGCTTTAATTTGTGGTACCATGATGGCCGCATTCGTGTCAGACGCTATGCCGGTGAACGCCACCTTCCGGAGTGCATTATCGAACGCCACAGTGGACGAACACCCGGAGTTATGGTCTGGGGCGCCATAGCATATCATAGACGATCTCAATTGCTACGAATTGTGGGCAATCTGAACAGCAACCGGTATATCCGTGAAGTTCTACAGCCCGAAGCTGTTCCCTTCCTTCAAAGCTTGCCAGGCGCTGTATTTCAACAGGACAATGCCCGCCCTCATACTGCTCGGATTGTTAAATCCTTCTTTGCAGCGCAGCAGGTACAGCTTCTTCCTTGGCCTGCGTGTTCCCCGGATATGTCGCCAATTGAACATGTGTGGGATGTCATTGGTCGGCGTCTTGCTCGTGATCCTCGTCCTGTTGCGTCTGCAGACGAACTTTGGGTACGCGTACAAACGATATGGAATGCTCTTCCTCAGTCAGACATTCAAACTTTGTTTGACTCCATGCCACGTCGTGTAGCAGCACTTATTGCGGCGCGTGGTGGCCACACAAAATACTGATTCTGATCTCTTGTTCTTGTTTGTTTGCTTTGAACATTTGATCATTTATTTGTACCACTACCACTCAACTGTGTATTAAATTGCATTTAATTATGACGATTCCTTCTTGGTGTTGCAATTTTCACAAACGTGAGTGTATCTCTTTTAAAACTGTGTTGGTTTTTCTTGCCAAAATTATCTTCTATATTCCCAGTTCTTGCAATCCCAAATTCCTGAATTCTCAGATTGTCAGATTCTTAATCACAGTGTTTTTGGATATTATTTTTAAATGATCTGTCACCGTGGACAGTTCTTTAGTATTATTAGTACAACTCATTATAACATTGTGTTTCCAGTACTTATTATAGTTATTTCATTTGGATTTTAGGTGTTACTTATTATGGTCATCTCTTATTTTTATTGCACCAAAACAAATGTCCTCAATTTAATTCGTGAATTTCAAACTGTATTGAAATTGTAGTGCAATTTCTTTATGTCCTGAACCATTATTAAAAAAATTGGATGTAGGTGGCACGGTGGAATTGCAAGATGTACTATAATAGGCAAATTCTAGATTCTTTGGAAATTAGAAAACTTCAGATGCCCGTCTCCTTAACCTTTCTTTGTAAACTGTTATAAAACTTCCAAAACAAATTTTTTAATGGTTAGTTAGTATGGGAAGGCATTGTCAGTTTACTAGTCCTGCATCGCTAGTATGACCCATACCTTTACTCTGTACTTATAGAAACCTCAAAAACAACTCGTCAATGTTAAAAACGTTTTCTATGGAACAATACATTAAGAAAAAATAAAAAGAACGTTTTCATCTGCGATAAAACTGCAATAAATGTATTGTAAATTTAGACTTTTAGACTGTTTTAAATGGTAAATTTGTAACTTCATGAAATATTGATGCCTTATACATTACGAAAACTTAGATTTAAGGTGTATGCTTTCAGTTACTATTCGTAAAAAGGCGTAAATTGGAAAATTAGCATTTAATGAAATTTAATTTTAAACTACCGCTAAAATCGACGCTCATGTGGGAGTAATCTAAGTATAGGTAATTTGAAAATATTTTTTCGTGTCTAATTGTGCATATTCTGGACAGAATGACTTACTGATCTTTAGTGGAAAAAGGAACTATATATTTACTGCCACTTTTTTTTTGTAGACAGCCTACACAAAATTTGGAATTTGGCGCATTTTATAAAATGCGCCACATGACCAAAATTCATGCTGTGAAAACTTGCATTATTTGTTTGTATCCCGAAAAACCGCTCGTCTTGTAATATTTCTGGTACATTCTCTGTAAGTTTATAACACTATCTCAAACTTTCTGTCTAATAATTTACGTCTCTAATGAAAGAAGAAGTAGCAGTTGAGAGCTGTTTTAACCGTTCTGAAATTAGAATGTCATTTTAAGGCAGACTTTGTGAACTGACTTTTCTTAGTTATGGCATTATTTTCTGTTAACGGTTATTTTCATATTCCTAATTACTTTTGATATCAATATAGGGTTACGAATTTATACAGAGATAGATGATTTTAGTGCAATTATATGTGAAACTGTTGTATTTTTTCTATGTAATATAACATGAAAAAACCTAGAGAGATAAGCTATGCCGGAAAGGTAGAGAGAGGCAAGACCTTTTAACATTGAGTAAATGGGTAGTTCGGTAACTTGGCAAGATATCTCCAAGCTGGCAACTGTTTGGGAGACTAATTTTTGTCGCCAAATTTGGCGAGATATTGCCAAACTTGGCGATATTTTGGTCCGGTCCCTGTATCACCGTAATAGGTTATTGTAATTGAAAAAATGTAATAGATCACTATATTAGTTGTAACAGTAATTCGGTCCTCATATTGCCTTTTAGTAATTTCGAGAAGCGGGAAGTAGTAGAAATATATCAGCGGCTGGGTGAAAATTGTATAAGGCCGGACAGAGCATCAGCTCTCAAAGTGTCGTTGTTAGCTCGGCGAGAGTTCCCGGTACTATATCCGGCTTAGCTTCGCTCTTTAGCTGCGCTTCGCATTGCGTTATACTTAATGTTCTTAGTATTTTGAAGCGTCACTATTGATTGCACGTTGTGTTACTGTGAACACCTCTAAGAGTATTTCTGAGAAAATTTCCAGAACCGTGAAGTGTTATTTTGATGAAATACTAATCATCGGACCTGTGTGCATTCAATCAATCTATTACGAACCGTACGCACGCAACAGTATCCTTAAGTTACACAGCTGTCTTGCTGAACTGCTAATATTCAAAGAGAATTTAAACTTGAATGCAGTTTGCTAAAAGCTTCTTATATATAAACAGTTCCCTCCCCCCCAAAAAAATCCTTAAAAAATTGGATCATTTTGTCAATATAAATTTACGTAGTTAACGAAATTAGAAATATAATTACTTTGAAAGTGGTGTAAGTCAAATTTCATCAAAGACATAATATTTCATCAAAGACATAATATTCAAAAATTATACTGGATAATTTCTCTACTTTGTTTTAAATGTGTGGCAACACTGTTAATGACATAAAAATATTCTCTCGTTCACTGGAATTTTGGTGCTTGGTCAGTTTATCGTATAGAGTATAAACTTAGCAATGTGTCCTGTTTGATCACTTAACTTAAAGCAAATAAGTAAGATTACCTCTAAAATTACTAATTATTAATAGTATAACAAGTGTGTATTTTTAGTTCAAAAGGGCTTCGTCCCTGAAGAAATATTGTTTTCGTTTTGCGATTTTGCTTCGGAAACATTAAGTGTCGGTTCACTTTTCAAACTGTTGCCACCAAATATTGCAGCCCTGTATTATATTAAAAGAAATTAAATAATGACGAATTTGCATAAATGTATTTATATTTCTCGCATTGTGATAAAACGACGGTACCTAGAACCATCGAATTTTGAATGCCGTAATCCTGCTGCGAATATGGACATCTAGAAGCCCGAATTTGTAATTTGGAATTTGTTTTATTATCGATTTCATATTTTGTAAAACTTTAACGAATTTTTTATTGGAGCAATAGCAGCGTTGTACAGAAAAAACATTTTCATCTCCAGCGCGCGAGACTGTGTATAGGAAATTCTAAAGATATGCTCTGTTTAAAATTATTTTTCGATATTCTTCTTTAACTGAATATTATGGTTCAACTGCTTAGAACATGATATTTAATAAATAAAGGTAACACACAGAATGCTAAAAAAACGCCCCTTTGGACGTAATTTAAAATCTGAAACCTTTCAGATTTTCCTTTTTATATTATATTCAAAATGGATAATGCCAACTTAGAATTAGGTAGTGATATAAATAGGCATTTATAAAATAATCACTTATTCTGATATTTTATTTCCTTCTACATTTTAATTAATTTTATTACTTTATTATTATTATTTTATAGAAGTCATTCCAATGAATGGAAACAAAAAAAGTCTCGGAATCAGATTCTAATGAAAACAATACATATTTAAATAAAAATTTCGAAAAAAAATTGGTTTGATTGAACTGAAATCCCATATTTTATATTTCATGAATGCAAAATTTTCATATTTAATTGGCTTTGAAAGTGGTGTACATCTATTTGAGGTTACAAAAAGTATAAATTTCTTTAAAGTAATACTTTAAAAACGATCACAGTATACATTTAAATCAATTTAACATTTAAAAAACATATAATGAGCGTATTAACATACACTAATAATTTTTCAAAACTTTCAAATACAAACCTTAATAAACTTACACCTCTTTCAAAGAAAACGGCTCATATACCATTTTCTATGGGCATCGAAGAAGGAAATTATTGTAGGATTGCAAATATATTACTTTCTGCAGTGCTTGGAATAAAAATTGCCTTTGTAAGGCCAAGTAGACCACAAGCGTGTAGGAATATCAGTGGTTTACGATTGTATTTCAATATCAGGAATTTTCTAATGAAATAACTTACCAAGTTTACTATTTATTGCTCGAAGATTAGCGGGTGAAGTCTCTTAATAAAAAATACAAAAGTTGCAATTTCGGAGGCGTATTACACCACATGTCTTCATATGACTTCATAAAAGACCGTTATTTTTTATTGCTGTTTGAGTTACACAATTCTAATAAATTTTTAACAAAAGAAGACGTAGTTATTTTTATATCTCTTATAAATGTTCCACTTATATTTTTTTACACTAGAAGGATTGGATTTTGTAATTTTCAGTTTTCCCTGATGCTGAGAGGAGTTTGCTTTCGTTATTAAGAACTGTAAGAACTATCTTGTGTTTAAAATGAAGAAGACTGGAAATGGAACATGAAAACGGAAATAAAAGTTTAAAACAGTTTATAAATATTTAAATTTCTAGATATACTTCCAGTTTTAAGAAATTTTTAACGTCAAGATGCATTCTCATTTTAAGAAGCTTTTGTATACTATTATTGTTAAGGGACATCATCAGTTAATTCACCCAAAATCCGTGGTTGATGGAAAAATCCGAAAACCTATCTGAAGTTACACCTATCTGAAGTTTCTGTATCTGAAGTTATACAGAAAATAAACTTACTTATTCTACAATGAAACTCTTGTTTACTAATCTGAATTCATCTTCCAATATGTGCCTTTTAGATCTTGAACGTTTATTTTAAGTAATTTCAAATAACATCTTTTATGTTAATGGTGTTCATGGAGCGCTGCACGCTGCTTGGAATAAGAGAAATGTGAATTACATTTTGAAAAAAAAAATAATTATGCACATTATGTAGTTTATAGAAGCATTTTGTGGGAGAATTAAATTGCAGTTGTGTTTCAATATGATGAGACACCACTGCATTTTGATCATGACGTGTGAATTTCTCTCAACTGCGCATTTTCTGAGTATTACATTGGAAAAAGATTGAGAAGAACGTCGGCTGCACATCCAGCAAACATAGCTTGCTGATTTTCTTCCCTAAAACTCTAGGATATCTTAGCTGTGCAGGGCAATCAGAAGATCTGATCAGATGAAATTTTGCATTTCAGGTACATAGAAGTGTCGCTGTACTTCTAGAATATGCGTCGCCCAGACGGTATGGTGGTTAGGGAAGCCAAATGCGATACCGAAGAGCCCAGGTTCAAATTCCCAGAAGATTTTATTTTAAGACATGTAAGACAGTAGCTTTTTGTTCAGCTGATCTATCTTAATATCCGTTCTTTAATAGCACAGATCATTCTCTATTCTCAGTTTTCCGGTCATCTATCCCTTCTGGATTAGATATTTGAAACTCTAAATCATGCATATAAGCAAGAAATGTACAAAATGTTTGATTGTCATAAACCTGTAGAACAGTCTTTGAATTTGCTCTTTTGAAATTAATTAAACTTTTGTAACTGTTTTCGATTTTTTGTTAAGATTTTAAATTTTGTATATTAAGTAAAAGCGTTTTGAGATTCCCAATCTGTTTTAAAGATAGAGTATATGAGTTTACTTTTATTTCACGTAAAACATACCATGATGAAAACTGAAGAATTAACTTTTCAGAAGACATGGAGCCTTAAGATGTGTTAAGGATCAAAGCAAGTTTAGAGGATTCACAAACAGATCCAGCTTCATCCATAAACAGTCAGTATCAGGGTCTTGGTCATTAAGTTCCCAAGATTAGAATATGCACTAGATAAACATCATTGAAAGAGTCTATCAGCATCAGAAAGGACTGTTCAAATAATTAGAAAAGCAGTTTAGGGAAGCCAGAAATTTAAGCAGTTTTTGAGTTTTGAGAAGCCACAAATTTAAGTAGTTTATAGAAGCATTTTGTGGGAGAATTAAATTGCAGTTGTGTTTCAATATGATGAGACACCACTGCATTTTGATCATGACGTGTGAATTTCTCTCAACTGCGCATTTTCTGAGTATTACATTGGAAAAAGATTGAGAAGAACGTCGGCTGCACATCCAGCAAACATAGCTTGCTGATTTTCTTCCCTAAAACTCTAGGATATCTTAGCTGTGCAGGGCAATCAGAAGATCTGATCAGATGAAATTTTGCATTTCAGGTACATAGAAGTGTCGCTGTACTTCTAGAATATGCGTCGCCCAGACGGTATGGTGGTTAGGGAAGCCAAATGCGATACCGAAGAGCCCAGGTTCAAATTCTGGAGAAGACATGGCTGTAACTGTTCATCTCGTCATAGGAAGTAATAGTGGCACACTACTAGATGCTTCCAGAATAACGTGTCACCACATCCAGCCTTAGTAGTGGCCAAGCCTAAGTCAGCTAAGTGCTAGCCAATGGAAGGAAAAAACACTAGAATATGTTTTAAATCAATTCAAAAATTTAAGAAATTTGCTAGAGCTAGCTGGAAGGAGGATATAATGAAATGTACTAAAATTGTTTGACATATGTTGTATTTTTATCCCAAAGGGGCTGTAGCACAGAAGGGCTATTAGTCTCAAAACAGCATTTTGTGGCGTTTCAGTATAAAAGCTGAATCACTTTTTAAATTGTTTTCACCAAATATTATCGCCCTATTGTTGCTGTTATTGCAAGGGATACAACCTCCCGTCATCCGGGATGAAACAAGTTCAGCCATCAGGCCATAACAGGGGCCAAGCCTTTAAACAATAACGGAAAACAGAGAGCCAGCCATGTTCCATTAAATTTTCCAATCAAATCAAAATCCCTATCGCTTCTCTATTCTGATTGATTTTCATCATAATTTCTTCAAATACTTGTTTAAATTTTTTATAATTTTCGAAATCCCCATTTATATCAAACTGCTGCCTCTCAACTATGTCTCTAGTAAAACTAGAAGATTCAAGGAAGTGGAAATTATTACCTTTACAAAATTGACAGTTTTCATTTTCTTGAAGACCAAATCTCTTAAAATATGCTGGGAATCGTCTGTGATCAGTAATAATTTGGTTCATATCTATATTACGAAATATCTTTTTCTTTTATCAATTTTCAAAAATCTGGTACAACTATTATTTTTTCCAGACGATTCTCAAATTTCTTGTCCATAAATATCTTCTTTTCATAATATTTAAGAACTTTCTTTTCGAATACAACACTTCAGTATCTTTTCCAAGCCTTGAGCAGCTTCCTTTGCCAGCGTTTGCGCCCTTTCCTTACTAGTGTATCCAACAGAGGCCTTGATCCACTGTAAATTTATACTATGTATTTCAGCCAGAAATTTGAAATCATTTTTAATTTAGTTTATTAATAAATTATCATTGTATATATTTAGAAATTGCTTATAAAGCAGACAAACGACAGGAATAAATATCAATTTGATGTCTGTAAGTAAAGTTTTCTTTAATCCCTTTTAATCCATAAAACATTGCTCTAATCTGGGCTTGAAAAACGAATTCAATGGATTTAATGTATATTTTTGGTACTATCGTCGTCCTGTCTTACATTTAAAGAAATTAAATTAATTAAGAATCTTCATGAATGTATGCATGTTTTTCGCATTGCGAAAAAACGATGGTAACTAGAGTCATCCAATTTTGAGTAACTTAGTCAGCCTTTTGTAGTATCGGAAGACCTATTGTTCTCGAACAGCTTTCCAAAGTCTAAAGGAGGTTGTAGGTCAATGTTTCTTCAACCCGCTTTTTAAAAGTCCCAAAGCGCAAAAATACATCAGTGATAGAGTAGGAGATTTAGTAGGGATATGCGCGAAATTAAATAATAAAGGATCTGCATGAATATATGTATGTTTCTTGCACTGTGAAAAACTAACGGTACGTAGAGCCATCCAATTTTGAATAACGTACATTTCCACCTGAATATGGGCATTTGGAAGTCCACTCTACGGGAGGGAAAAAAACCTTTTCATCCCAGCGCGCCGAACTGTGTATCGGAAATTCTAATGATATGCTCATTTTAAAATTATTTTGCGATATTGCTGGTGAACTGAATTTTATGGTTTAAGTGCGAAGAACATGGTATTTAATAAATAAAGGTAACACACAAAACGTTAAGAAACGCTCCTTTGGGCGTAATGTAAAATCTGAAAATTTTCAGATTTTTTTTTTAAATATTTTTATTTTTAAATTTTCCAATCAACGACTAATAAAGCAGGTCTTAAGAGTTTACAAAGCTAAATACAGCGCACAGACTGTGATAGGACGCAGACTCTTAGCTATTCGGGTTACCTTTAATCAAATGCACATACGTAATACACTGATTATCATAAATTAAGGAAAAATCACAGAAATAGCAATAACTCCCTCTAAAACAAGTCAAACAGTGTAAAATTTGAATATGTAAGAGTACCTGAGTAAAACTGCAATATGCAAATTAGTAGCGCTGCACTCGGAATACATCGTCTGCGAGGAGCGTAAAAGTCCGTGTTTGAGAGCAAGCTCACATATTTCACTGTAATAGTGACATCAGAAATCTGAGATAGCCAATTCGTAACAACGACCTCCAAGCATTATTTGCGTGCAGAACTATGATAAAGTTATTGGGAGACTAGAGGCAGGACAAAGTCAAACAGAAGTGGCCAGATGGCTAAATGTGAGTCCTTCTGTGGTTCATAGACTCTGGGGGCACTTTCAAACCACAGATTCCGCATCTACGAGGTTCAACCAAGGAGGGCTAACTACTACGACGAGCGCCGATGACAGATATTTGGCATTATGTGCACGCAGGAATAGAACCGCTAATCGAACTCTTCTTAGATCCTCCCTTGTTGCAGCCACCAAAAGGTTGGTATCAACGTTAACTGTGCGTAGAAGACTTCATGAAGGTGGTCTGTATGCGAGGCGACCAGCCTTGCGTGCCACTAACGTCACGCCATAGGAGGGACCGTTTGTAGTGGGCACGGGAACATGTGTACTGGACGCCTGATCAATGGAGGGCTGCTCTCTTTACAGATGAGTCCAGGTTTAGTCTAGAAAGCGATAATAGGCGTTATTTGATATGGAGCGAACCTGGAACCCGTTATCATCCGTCAAACATAAGTGAAAGAGATGCATACCGAAGAGGCAGTGTCTGTATTTGGGGTGGCCTCTCTTTGGGTGGACGCACACACCTCCGTCTTTCGAAGGGGATGCTTTCCTGTTACAGGACGACAATGCAAGACCACACAGGGCTCGCATCGTAGATGATTATCTTCAACAGGAAACAATTATGCGCATCGAGTGGCCAGCTCGATCCCCGGACTGGAATTCTATCGAACGCGTTTGGAATGCTTTAGGGAGACGTCTAGCTACTCTCAATCCGCCCCTTCAGATCTTTGCCGCGCTTGCAACTGCTTTGCAAGAGCAATGGCTCTCGCTTCCTATAGAACTGATAGACCGCATAATTGAAAGCATCACACATCACTGTATGTGCTGTATTGCTTCTAGAGGTGATCATATTCCATTTAAAGGTATTTTTCCTATAGCAAACTGACATTTTCGATTTGTTCATTTTATACATGTACTAATTTCTATACTACCGTAATTTGTCTGTTAATTTCTTTTTATGTTATTTGATACCTTACTATGTGTTGTACATTGCTGTGGGTAAGTTTCATAAAATTCTACATGTAACGTTTCAGTAATCGTGATTTTTGTGATTTTTCCTTAATTTATGATAACCAGTGTTTAACCAAAGCTATCCTATTTGTTTTGCAATAGCAATTTATTTTTGCTATTTTTTAATGCCTTCCCATGTTTAAATATAAAAAACTTTGTAAAAGCAAATACAAAATTATTATTACAAATAAAACAGGCTATTTTGGTCAGATTGAGCATGCGCAATTGATGACAATACTACTACTCTGCAAACGGGCTAATACATAAAAACAAAAGAATTCACTACACAGCACTAGAACTGACAACAAACAAGGTAGCATTCAGTTTTATTTCTAATTTCTTTCTATTCGAAATAAGGATATAAAACTTTTTATAAATAACAACATAATTTATTTAAAAAATTTAGAATTAATTCTCCATGAGTAAAATACCAAAGATATATTCGGCAACGAATTTATACTTTTATTATTGCTTTTCGAAAATTCAAAAGTAAAAAAATAATGGACCCTTAGGCATTGTTTAATCTTGCCTATTTATTGCAAGCCACTGGATGTGATATAAATCCTATTCAAAGATTATGAAGATATAGATTGTACTAATTTTTATTTGTGCTTAAGAAAAAATAATTGAGCTCAGTTATAAATTTTTATTCCATAATCTTTTTTTTACTTCCTTATACGACGTAAAGGAAGTATTGTAATCATGAAAAATTCCGAGCACCATATTTCAACGAAAATATCCATTTTGAGCACTATCGAATGCAATTTAAAGATGTTGTCACGTGACATCTGTACGTAAAGACAGAA
>KK118531.1:169738-181846 GCA_000611955.2 Stegodyphus mimosarum
ATAAGAAAGGAAAATTGTTGTCAAAACTGCATTTTAAAATATCAGATCTGAGAAGTGTATTCGGAAGCTTCATTTAAAAAATTTTAAAAAAATACAAAATATTATTATTTTTCCAAAATTCTTTTTTTAAAAGGAGTCAAAAGGATTAAAGTTCAACGTGTCCAAAAATCAAAGGAAAATAAACAGCATATTTTTTAATATAAGTTTTTTTTAAAAAAATTCCGCTGAAAAGGTGTTAAGCTCACTTTCCTAAATAAATTCGTATTTAATCGATTTATTGAAATACGAAATTTATTTTAAGTTCGTAAAATAGCTAAGTGTCTACACTTCACGAATATGTAAAAAGGAAATGTATAGAGTGAAATCTCGCTTTCCTGTAGCCGATTATGTCTCAAAATGACGCGATTTGGTCACAAAACATAAAATAAAAAAATTCGAATTCGAATTTCGAAAAAATCGCTTTGAGGTGCACTGGCTCTTGTGTAGATACACCTATGTACCAAATTTCGTGACCCTGGGTCTATTAGCTTACTCGCAACACGAACGAAAGACACACACACACAGACTCTTTGTTTTATTATATGTAGAGATTAAGGGAAAATGTAAGGTGTGGAAGCCAGTTCGCAAAACACACAAGTGTTTCAATTAATGATCAAAAGATTGATTTTTTTCTAGCTGTAATTCAAGTTAATTTTTATTCTTCTTCATTACATACTTCTGCCTTTTCGGAAAACTGCGAGTTTTCATGTAGTAAAAATAATTTAAGTTTTTGAAATAAGGAGAGGGAGAATACGGCCGTAATTCCTGATTGTAATCTTCTAAAAACTGTTTCATTCACAAAGAGTTGAGTACAGGCGTCCTTATTTCAACCAAAGGTTACGAAATTGAACTTTGTCATCACTGTCTGTCTGCTTGCATAGGCATTCAAACCACAATATCCATAAATAATACGTGCGTCATAGTGTATCACTTATGAAAGCGCCAGAAGCTAAGTAGTATAGTACATCATTTAATAATTTGCAAACCTTTCATGGCTGAAACGTTGGCTGAATGTATTATGCAGTCACATGTGATTTTCATTTTATATTATTTTCATCATAATGCAGAAAAAAAATAATGTTGCAATCGTAATCAAGCAAGCGAATTGTAGCCGTTTCAGTATCTTTGCGAAAACCCTAAAAATTTCTCTGACGATTACATTTTTTATATTGTTAAATAATAAAAATTATTAGCCCAAATGAGCGGTAGCCCACAAGAGCTATTAGTTTCAAAACGGCTTTTTGCATTGTTTCGCTATAAAAGCCCATTTTACTTTTCGAATTGTTGCCACAAAATATTATAGCCCTGTATTATATTTGAAGAAATTAAAAAATGAAGAATCTGCATAAATGTGTGTATATTTCTCGCAATGTGAAGAAACGACGGTACCTAGAGCCATCAAATTTTGAATAACGTAATCCTCCACGGGAACACCCGCACGAGCGAAATTCAAATTTCGAATTTGTTTTATTATCTATTTCATATTTTGTAAAACTTTAACGAATTTTTGATTAACAAACTCAACGATTTCAAAGCGAGCAACAGCAACGTTGCACGGGAAAAAAAATTTATATCCAGCGCGCAAGACTGTCTATAGAAAATTCTGAAGATAAGCTATTTTTAAATATTTTGTGACAAGCGCTTGAATTCACATTTATGCGGTTTAAGTGGGAAGAACACGATATTTAATAAATAAATAAAGATAACACACAAAACGTTAAAATGAAAGTCTAAAAGCTTTCAGATTTAATTTTAAATTTTTATATTATTATAAAAATGAAAAAAATAAGGTTAAGAAGCTTTTATTTGAAACTCATAAAATAATCAATAGACGTAAAGAAGAAAAATGATTTTTTATATAGCTTAATGGCAGTAAAGTCGGTTTAGAGAATATAACTATCTGTAATGTTCAATACCGAAATTGTAATTATGCACAAATTATATTCTTAGAAACAAGGTTTCAGAAATTTTCTTTATAGCAGGTAGTCATTACCATAAGATTTCAAAAAAATTTCTTATGATAGAATATTTCAAAATGCTTGTAAGTTTTAAGAAAAAATAAATATATAAATAAAAAAGAAAATCTGAAAGGTTTCAGATTTTAAATAACCTCCAAAAGGACTTTTTTTTAACATTTTGTGCGTTACCTTATTTATCAAATATCATGTTCTTCGCACGCAAACCATCAAATTCAGTTCAAGAGCAATATCGCAAAATAATTTTAAGTTGAGCACATATTTAGAACTTCCGATAGACAGTCTCATGCGCTGGAGATAAAAATGTTTTTTTCTCTACAACGTTGCCATTGCTCGCTTTGGAATCCTTGTTCATCAAAAATTCGTTAAAGTTTTACAAAATATGAAATCGATAGTAAAACAAATTCCAAATTTGAAATTTGGGCTTCCAGATGTCCATATTCGTAGTAGGATTACGTCATTCAAAATTCGATGGCTCTAGGTACTGTCGTTTAATCACAATGCGAGAAACATACATACATTTATGCAGATTCTTCATTATTTAATTTCTTCAAATATGATACAGGGCGATAATATTTGGTGGCAACAATCTGAAAAGTGAAACGGACATTCAGAGTGATTCGACGCAAAATCGCAAGACGAAAACAATAGTCCCTTAAGAACAAAGCCACTTAAAAAAATTGAAACCTTAGACAATAGGTGTTATTTTCAAGAACTGAATTTAAAATCTTAATTCAAAAACTAATTTTGAACTTCCTCGCACGGCGTACGGAGATTTTTATCGTAACGTCTGTACGTATGCTCGTATGAATGTATTTCGCATAACTCAAAAACGAACTGGATTAATTTAAATATAAAAAGTGCATTTACTTCATGATGTGTCAAATTAAAAATTTCCAATAAGTTCATAAAGCCGTTATATATGTTTTTAATTATATTTTTTCATGTATTATAAAACTTTAATAAATTTTTTATAAAGAAACTCAAAGATCTGAAAGCGAGTAGTGGCAATACTGTACGAAATAAAGCATTATCTCCACTGCGCAAGACTGCCCATTAGAAACTCTAAGGATATGGTGTTTTTAAATATTTCGTGAATTTGCTGTTGAACTGAATTTTATGTGGCGTAAGTGCGAAAAATGTTATGTGTAATCAATAAAGTTAACCCACAAAAAGGTTAATAAGAGAATGATATAAAAAATTATAAATCCTTTACCATGAAACTAAATATTTTATGGATGAACTGAGAAAAGACTGGGAAAAAAAATGTGCATGCCAAGACTTAACATTGAGATTTCTTAACATATACTGCTATGCTTCTGTTAAAATTTTTGCGATTTTGCTAATGAATGGTATATGGCGTAAGTGCGAAGAAAACGATGCTTAATAATAAAGGTAAAAATACAAAAAGGATGGTTTAGTAAGAGTGAGTGTAGCATCAGACTGGTAGATTCCGAGCTCAGCGAGAACGCAAAACACCTTAACAAACCCTTTTGGGTGACCATTAAAATCTCGAACTTACAGACTTTCCGTTTTTTCTTTTTAAATTATTTTTCAAATAAATGTCAGAAAATATTCTTTTGTTATTTTCAGAAGCTTCAGAATACTTTAATGACCTATAATGCATCTTGGCAAGATTAAAGTCAAGTGAAAATATTATCTGGTATGATATATTTACCCATTTAAACAGCAGGTAGAATTATGCTGCTAGAACAAAACTTTTTTTTATATGAAAAAGACAATGAGAAGTATATTTCTCGAATTAATATATGATTACCATTTATGTTAATTGCAGAAATTTCCTTTCTTCTAATCTGAATAATAAAGTGTTTAAAAAAAGCAATTTCTCTCTTTTGCTTATCTTAAATTAACACATGTATTTTTCAGAATAGTCTTTAATGTATACTAGCGTGCGAAACTTGTAGAGACATTAGGTTATTTAGAAGCCGGAGAGATGAAAAATGTGCAACGCCTTCGCCGGGAATCGAACCGCGGACCTCTGAAATACCGGCTCAGTGTGCTGACCATTACACCACGAAGGCACGCTAAGAATGTGGGAGATATACCTTATATACTCCCCTTTTTAAAGGGCGACTAGGGTTTTAGGGGACCTAGTCGCCAAATCCTGGGTGTGGAGAGTCATCATCCACAACCCTTTTAGTTCGGGCGCCAGTGTAGAGACATTAGGTTTATTTCGAAGCCGGAGAGATGAAAAATGTGCAACGCCTTCGCCGGGAATCGAACCGCGGACTTCTGAAATACCGGCTCAGTGTGCTGACCATTACACCACGAAGGCACGCTAAGAATGTGGGAGATATACCTTATAAACTTAAGCAACAAATTCATTATTCAATATGCATCAGTGAAATTACTGAAAAGGGCTTTTTTGCGATCGGTACAATGAAAAGGCTGTTCAGTAGAAAGGTGATGTAAATACAAGTATTAGCGCCATGACGTTATAGGGTACTTCCGGGCACCCGGGAATGCGGGGATATAGCACGAGGTGTGCAAGGCAACTTAAAAAGCAGAAACGAAGCCATTTCCAGGCATTCTTCAGCAAGTAAAAATGAGATTGTAAGTGCAGTATGGCTAAAAAAAAGCATCAGGACACTTTCAGGAGTGGTAGAACGATTGGCAAGCTAATGGAGGGGCACAGGTTAACATCTGTCGCCCAAGAAATTGGAATTGATAAAAGAGTTGCTTCATGAGCTTCAAAAAGCCGTCCAAATGACAGTACAGCTGTAAGAAAGGTTGGTGGTAGTCGGCCAAGCAAAACAGCGGTGACTGATGACCGATATATCGCCCTGCAGGCAAAAAGAAATCGAAAGCAGACAGCGGGCAACATCGCTGTATAGTTGCGCATGGTACCCGACCAACAGGTGTGACGGCTGATTGCGGTCAGTTTTCATAAAAGAGACCTATTCGCTCGCCATTCTGATTACTGTCTACCATCGGGGGCACCGTTTAAAAGTGGTGTAGAGAACACAAAGACTGGACACTTCATCAATGGAGTCACATTCTTTTGTCGATGAGAGCCGTTTCCGTCTGACAACGATTCTTAGCGTCTGTTGTTATGGAGAAAGGTAGAAACACTTTTTCATCTCACTAACATCTAGGAAAGAGATCGCTGGGAACTGTTTGTTTAATGGTGTCAATGACCAGGGTGTCTGGGTGCAAAACCCTACCAGTAATCGAATTAAAGCTAAGAATTACTTTCTGCCAATTATTTAGATCAATTATCTTAAATAAAGATCAAATATTAACATTTTTTGAAGTGAATTTATAAAAAAAAAATGAGAAGAATATGAAAAATTTCTGAGGTGGTGCATAAGGTAAATGCTAATCACCCAACGCCAGGAAGTAATAACATATTTATACAAAAGATATAATAAATACAAATAGAAATAGAAATACTTCATTCATGTAAATGCAACCCACAATTTATAATGTTTTCAGGGATAACACGTAATACAATCCTTTTCCATCACAATGCTTCGGTTTAAAATTGTCATGGGTCTTTTTTCGTTGGTCATACTACTATAATTATAGTTTTAGATTCTGATATTAGAGTTTGAGATATTTTTCATTGAACATGGAATTTTCTGGCCAAGGGGTAATGGAAAGTACTAAGTTATACAATAGTCAGTTCTTCATGGATAACATTGTTTCACACATACCAGGGTGCGTTGGTAATTTGACGCAGAAGAGAGTTCCGCGCCGTTTGTAACTGTTAAATATTTGTTCAACGAGAGTAAACTCAGGCTGGACAGGCATAATATAGTATGGGAAGCAGAATGGATTTATAAATGAGTAACTTGTTATCTATAGATAGAACGCCTTTTCGAGCAATTAATGGGTAGCAGTTAGCTTTACGTACTCGAAATTTCTGAACATATGTGTTCAGAAGTGTATGTGTGGGGACGATGTGAAGGAATTTGTGAGGATCACCCCTAGATAAGTGACTTGCTTAGCCCCTTGTAGAGTATATTTCCATATAATTTAAGATACTTATCAATGTTTTTCTTTCTCGTAAACATTACTGCAATAGCTTTATCAACTTTTACCTGGATTTTCCATTGTTTCATTTAGATGTTGAGCGCTTATATGTGGCTCTGAATATGTTGAATGAGGAGACTTAGAAATGAATTTTGTGCAAGGATCGCTGTATCATCAGGGTACATTGCAAGTGTAGTATTCGGTATGCAAGGAATACCGTTCACACAAATGGTAAATAATGCGAGATCCAATAAGGATGCCTGTGGTACGCCTGCTAAAATAGCTCGGCTGGTAGAATACATGTATGAAATATGAACTACAAAGTGTTTACCTATT
The DNA here is from genome assembly GCA_000611955.2 of Stegodyphus mimosarum. Classification (NCBI taxonomy): domain Eukaryota; kingdom Metazoa; phylum Arthropoda; class Arachnida; order Araneae; family Eresidae; genus Stegodyphus; species Stegodyphus mimosarum. The sequence continues at coordinate 176,086 of KK118531.1, forward strand.
AGATAAGACTTAACTATGTGTGTGATGTAATCTGAAAAGCTCAGATTGTGTATTCTGTAAATTAAGGTATCTATCCAAACGAGATCGAAGGCTTTGGCTATGTGAATAAATAAGCCTCCTGTGAATTTCTTGTTTTGCGGGTATTCGGAAATATGCTCAACAATCCTATACAGCTGATGGGATGTAGGTAAATTCCTCCGAAAGCCGAACTGCTGCTCGATGAGGATATTGTTTTCATCTAGATATTTTCTTATTCTAGTCAGGATCACTGCTTCCATAAGTTCGTTAAGGAAGAAGGTGTATCGGTCGATAAGATCCACGTTCGGTCGGCGGCTTGTTTGGCTCTAGCAAAGGTGCAATTGTTGCCGTTTTCTATTCCCTCAGAATGTATTGCCACTTCATGATGACATTGAAGATCAAATTCGCTAACACAACCTTGTATTTGGCATGCATTCACTAAAAACACTCAATCGATTTCGAGGGCAGCTACAGGTCCCTCCTCATCAGGAGAACAATCTTGTATTTTGTTCTCCTGATGAGGAGGGACCTGTAGCTGCCCTCGAAATCAATTGAGTGTTTTTAGTGAATGTATGCCAAATACAAGGTTGTGTTAGCGAATTTGATTGTTACATTGGCGTGTGTCTCTTCCATTGACATTGAAGATGTTGGTTAGCTTTAAAGCTGAACCTAAGAGGGTACATTTTGACTTTTTTATTGGTAATTCGGTCAATACCTGAGCTTTCTTGGGCTTGAGATTTTTATAACCAAGAACTGCCAACGGCCGGATTGGAACAATGTTTTTTTGCTAATGGGTTTGGTAGGTATCTAGAAAGAAAGTAGAGACTATGTTTTCTGTTGGTGTATCATGAATGTTGTTTATGCAAAACTGAGATTCTGAAACTGAGTGCAAAACTGAGAAAGAAAGGCTCAATCATAGAGAATTTTCCAACGGAAAATATACAGCAGAGTTTCGAAATGCCATAAATCCAACCCATTTTGTCCTGAAAACTGAGCCTTGGACACAATTACTTGAGTTTCAAAGTTCGTTACTGAATTAACCTTAAAGAAATTTTACTGTTAGTTGGCAAATCAAAAGCAACCTTAAGCAACATCTTTATAAATACTCGTATTTTAATACAACTCACGCTAGATTTGTATTGCATTAAAGCATATATTAAAGAGCATGAAGATTTTATTTTATTAGATGCTCTTATACAGCATATTCGGATGCACGCTAAATAATAAATGGTCACAGACTTATTCAAATAAAAAATACGAACAGTGTTTAGCCCAAAGGAGCAATCTACCCAGTAGGATTAGTAATTTCGTTTCGGAATTTTGCATCGTCCAGTATAAAACGGCGTTTCACTTTTCAAATTGTTGCCACCAAATATTAGGGCCCTGCATTATATTTACAGAAATTAAATAATGAAGAATCTGCAAGAATGTATGCGTATTTCTAAAAAAATGGGAATGGGAAAAAACAACGGTATCTAGAGCCATCCAATTTTGAATAACGCCGTTCTCCACTCTAATATGGGCATATGGAAGCCCAAATTTGGAATCTGGAATTTGTTTTATTATCTGTTTCATATTTTGTAAAACTTTGAATGATTCACTAATGCTAGGAATGAATTTTTGGTTAGAAAATTCACCGATTTCAAAGCAAGGAGTGGAAACACTGTACGAAAAAAAAAAAACATTTTTATCTCCAGCGCGGGAGACTGTGTATCAGAAATTCTAAAGATAATGCTCTTTTTAAATGTTTTGCGATATTGCAATATTTCAGATCATAATCCTATGTTTTTCACATAATGCACTTTACCTTGAAGGAAAAATACCGGTCTGCAGAATGATAAAGTATTTCTTTTCTTGTGATCGCTATCTGGGTTGTTTTGATGCATCCTGCAGTCGCAAGTGACTTGTGGGTCACATTAATGAGAAAAACGGCAGCTTCAGGTCACATGAAGAATCCAGTAACAAAGAAAAGTGGTCTATTATTTACCTGTAAGCATGGATTACCACTGTCGCCTGTTAAGTTAAAACTGCGGCATTATTCAAAAGTTAAACATCTTGTTGCAGCAAGGGGAATAGATGCAGCTTTTGTGCAAGACATCTTGAGGTGCAATAAGGCACTGAAAAAAATATCCAGCTTATCAAAATGAAGTAAACATCTAATATAGGGGGATTATTTGCTAGCATTCACTTGATGAATATCAAATTAATATAATCGCACAAACGTTAAAACACAGAGTAAACGAAGCAGCATACGTTATTTTAATATTTTCTGACGGCAAGACTACTCAGCATTGATGAAAATCTATTAATTATGACGAGTAAAAGTACTGAGAAGAAATTCTACCCCACAAAAGGATCATGAGAGAATCGGATTAGATTGGATTATCATAAGACACGCAGATATTACCTATATGTGGAAAGGGATAGCTCTATATCAGACATTCCAAGAGAAATTTACCTGAATACATATTTAGAGGTATGATAAAGCACGAAACCCTTATGCAGCAACTTTTTCAACCATCCTGAAGGCAGTATGGAACGAATGGAGTGTTCACAATTTTATTCTCATGAACTCCATGTTTATTCTCTCTACAATGTAATTCGGCAATACAATGAATATAATGAAATTAGGCTTAATTAGATAACTGAAGAAAGTAGCGTGTGCAATTATTTAAGCGTTTCGTAAAGAAAATCATATATATCTAAGCTCGAATCGGAGATTTCGATTAACATTCGCCATTTAAACTTCCCCTCTATGAGCTGTTGATGAAGTTTATGTAACTATTGACTTATTTTATATTTATTTGAAACACAGGATTCTCTAATATTTTGCATGAATGATTCACTAATGTTAGGAGGCAGCTACCTAGAATATTCAAGCAATATTTAACGCACCATTTTTTTTTAAAACTTCAGTTCAGTTTTGTTTATTTTATCCCATTTACTGTTATTTTGCCTGTACTGAAACAGAATAAATTTGAAATTGCGTATTTAATGAGATTTCATATGACGCATTTTTAAATTTTCTGTAACATCTAAAGGCATGTACGTGTCAGGCAAAACATTTTCAACAACAAAATTTAATGTTCTGTTTCCCTATCATAAACTTCTACTGTAGTATTTGCTGTGCTTTATTAAAAGCGTTCGAACTGGAGTATTATTAAAATATTTCAGACTTGGGCATCAAACAGTTTTCAGAAATCGTCAACACAGGAATTTAAATGAATTATATTCCTTATCTCCATTTATTCATGCTTTATGTATACAGAATTTCAAATGAACTGGAAAAATTCGGTTGATAGGAACTTTAACAGAGATACATTACAAATTTGGTAAGAATTGCTTAAATTTCGCACAGATATATTACATATTTGGTAAGAATTGCTTAAATTATTGTTCTGATAACTTTTACATTTTTATTTTAAAAAGTAATACAATTTCGAATTTAATAAAACAAAGGTTATTCTAGGAAATGTTTCTTCTGAACAGTATGAATTTGATGATAAATGCTTATATTTTACAATAATAAATTTCATTAAAGACAGCAGCATTTCTGATAAGTGGAGTTTGTCAATGAGGGCAGGTCCTTCATACTATATGAATTCAATAATTTAAAGAGACAAAAATCGTACAATATGAATGAATTATTTGAATTCAGATTACCGTCTATTGCTGAAATTTAGTAAAGTTATAATTTTAATATCCTGTAACATGCCTAATTTATCAAACTAGAATAACTTAACATTTTTTGGATATATTCTTAACTGAAATTTTAAAATCTATTTTATTTAAGTATAAATACGATGCAATTTAATTAACAATATATTTACTGAGTTTCCCAGTATCAAGGCTACAAGCCTGTAACAGTAGAGTGACAGAGTAGAGAGCAACCAGAAGACACAGAATCATATCGCAATGAAATGCGTATTTATAGTGTAGGCAGAAAACACTAGAAATGAGATACCCCACTTGATGAATATGCATTTTAATAATAAATATACATTCCCACTGTAATATTCTAGCTAAAAAGAGTTCCTTGAAAGTTACTAGAATACTGAAGAACTCTGTAGCTGAGTTCTTGTGAATACGTAACTCTGGAGAAGAGTTAAATTACGTTTTTATTCCAACTTAAAATATATTTACAAATGGGCCCTCTCGGGTGAACAATAAGCCTCTACTTGGGCTTTAACATGCTAATTAAAATTAACCAGCCCAAGCTGTACAGAATCACACTCGCTAAGTTGGCCCTTAATTAAGGATAACCGGCGTAGGCTAACAACACGTATTAAGTACGGCTGTAGAACATCAAGCTTAGACTTATAGCAACAACTTGGCCTAAAGGCAGAACATGCTCTCCTACTGAACCAAACCCCGATATCAGCTTAAATACCCGTTTCTACCTTATTCGCATAAATCGTAATCCTGAAAGCTCATTCTGGCAGGGAAACGAGAGAAATTAGTAGGTAAGGGAAAGGCTTTTTCCAAACTAAAAATAACTGTTAGAAAAGTAAAGTGAAACCCTATAACATAATAAGAGAGGTCAAAGAAGGTAGTCGAAGTGTCTCCACGTGCTCAGGTCTCACATCTCCAATTCATGGAATCTCGAATATTCTCGAAGATTCCAGTATGGCAAGGATTTGCCAGGGAGCTGATACGAGGCATATAACCAGTTCCTCCACATTGCGAACGGGGAGGTCACTGGCAGTGTTCTCATGTGTCCCCAGAAGAAGTAATCGAGTCATGATAGGTCCGTTCTTCGAGCAGGCCAATACACTAGACTGCCCCGTCGAGTCCACTGTTGGCCAAATATAACATATACGTGATTAAGAGTTACTGTTGAAATGGGTAGAGGCCTGATTGGACTGGAACCCCAGTGAAGGTCGCATCGTCATGCAGAAAGCCGTTCGTTATCCAAACGTCGTGGAAAAATGGACTTCAAAAATACCGGTTATTTACTATTAGGCAAACGGGAAGTGAACAGGTAAGATTCTGTAAGATGATCTTTCGCAATACTACCCCAAATATTTACCACAGAATGGATTTCTGTTTGCAGGACTTCGTATCGCATTTATGACAGGCACAAAAGTAGGGAAGAGATTTGTGGCATACTGTAGTAGAAACCATTGGGCAAAAGAAATCTGGGGTACATAATTATCCGGTGTAAGCGTCTGGATGCGGAAAACCCCGGTTTCGTGAGCTATAGCTTGCGTACTCGAGCCTGGAGTGTCATGTACATGAAGTAGCTCAGCCTCTTCGATGAACACAGTTAATGCTGATCATTCCCAATTCTTGTGAGCTGACTGAAAGGAATTCATTTTAGCGAACCTCCGGTACAGACATGCAAACGGAGAGTATGCCTCATCCGACAGCGTTTCCCGTACAATGTCTTTGTGGTTAGCTCATGTCACTCCGTAACTCTGTGTACCAGATGCATATCAGCTAATTCCTTGTTCACATAATCGTCCATCCTACTGCATCTCAGTTCGAGTATGCAACCAAGCTTTTCTCTTGGAATGCTCAGGTCATCACTTTCTTCCGTGTCAGTAAAGCTTTACAGCCCTGAATTGTTACTTAATTTTGAGTGGGCTGGGACATTCTACTCCTCCTACATGTTTGTAACCCTGGTATATTGAGGCATTGAAACATTCTGCATACACATTCCTTTTTCGAATCTTTGAAGAGTTTAATGGTTTTTATCAATATTTTTTATGTTTATTAAAATTATTTAATTATTTTTATTAGT
>KK118531.1:184031-219425 GCA_000611955.2 Stegodyphus mimosarum
ATATATTTTATCAGCTTAATATATGAGAATAGTTTGATATTGTTCTCAGAATTTATTAAGCTGATACAAAATGAAACGAAAATTTATATTTCTGGCGGCTCACTTTTATAAGCATGATATATTTTTAGTTAGAATTGTTTTAGCAATAATTTTGGTGTAAATAAGAAAATGTTTCTTAGAATCTGTTTTAGAATATTCATCTTAAAATATTGTTCCGCATTCAATTTTCAATTAATTCTACAATTTCAATTAATTTAAATGTTCATAACTCCTGCATTACGATGGAATCTAGAAGTTGCTTAAATGCCAATACTTCATTAGTTAAAAAGAGTTCAAATGAAAAATGATGACTGGGTAATCACTTCATAGACTTTAGGATTGACTCTAAAATATATTTGACGATTTTTTGCATTCGTTACATAACAGTGAACCTGCTTCATCTAAATTTTAATTAATATTAGAAAAAAAAATTAACCGCATTCAAAATTCCATCATTGGGATTTCCTCAAAGGAAAGCCATGCCTGTATAATATGAGGAAAAGCACTAAGTACGCTTTTGTCCTAAATACCATTTTTGACCTTCCGGAAATCGCAATGAAAAAAAAATATATATATAATTTTAAAAAAATTAAGACTGAGTTAAAACACGTTATTTTACATAATTTAAAATTATTTTGACAAATTTTATGATCGACGTGCCGCACAATTTAGCAAAAAGTTCTGTATTCCTCATCTGCATAAAATATAATAATAATTAAAACTTTGTAAAGTATCTTCCCCGCAGTAAGCCACACAGATTCTCACAGAAGATATCAGATCAGTCCTCTTTTTTAACTCATCTTCATCCCCTGAATAATGAAAATCACGTAGTAATTTGCCGTTGCTTGAAGATCTGGATGAAGCGAAAGTCCTTGATGACATAAATCTTCTGCGAAGAAGCCCCGAACTCGAACTGACCACGTGTGAGCCTTGAATGTTAAGTCGGAAAAAAAAAAAAGAATAAATCTACCTGGGGCTATAAGACTTCCCTACTGAGCTTATAAAAGGGGAAAGTATGGCTGCTCATCTTCACCTGTTAGAGGTTTAAGACAGGAAGAAGTTCAACAACGAAAGGGAGACATGCTTATCGTGAGTACTTTTCAATTATTGACCTTCGGGAACTCGTTTTTTAAAGTGGGCGTGCTGGTACAGATTACATTAGATCGGGGCGGGGGATTTGCTGATACAGATTACCTAATTTTGAAAAGTAATTATCATTACGTATTCGGAGCATTTTGTCAGTCTATGAAACAGGCGACAATCAGTCAAACATTATTTTCAAAAGTTGCTGACATTCAATACAATCATTTTAGAATCATAATGATGATTTTGGGCGATGATTAATTACATTAATAACTTGAAAAATAATTCATTTAAAAGGGCAATGATTTGATTGTACCTGAATTACGAAATATAGTACTCTTCTGTTATAGGGACTGGATCCAAAGATGTATGTATGTCTTCATGTATGCATGCATATACGCACGTACGTATTTATCTGTGTATACATACACGCATACATATATGCACATACATGCATACACATATCATACATGCACATACATACATACACATATCATACATGCATTTCTGAATCCAGCCTTTTTAAAGAGTACTCAAAAGACGTATATTCTGATTAGTTTTATTTAGCCCAAATGGGCTATTAGTCTGGAAACATGACATGGAATTCTTTCATTGTTCATTCGATTCTGTTGCCATACGAAAAAATGTAAAATATTTTTCTTTCGTATTTAATCTCTCTGCTGTTAATTAACAAAAAACCTACCATTTAAAAACAATAGATACAGTCTTCAAAAATATTATTTTTACTTTTTAATCTGATTTATTTAAATAAAAATGCATATAATTCATCACATATGGAATTAAAAATAATTAAATATTTTTATAGAATTACATTACACCTTTTTGCGCTTTTTTAATATACGGAAGATATATACCGTTCCCTTATTAATCCAAATGCACATTTATGTAACATCTTATAAAATATTTCCATCCATACCGCTTGAGCCATCTCTATCGATGCTTGATAAACCCCATTAAATTTTATTAACCACTGATAAACCATATAAAACTTTAAAAGAGCCATTTTGGCCCACCTTTAACATCTGAACTCTTTCATATTTTCTTTTCTCATTTTGTTATAGATCCATTAAGTTTTGTTATTGGGTTATAAACTACATTTATTATAAACTACAGTTTATTTATGAGCCTATCTGCTACCAAATAATGTTTTATTTATTTTACTTATTAATTTTTTTTAATTCCATTGTCAGAACTTCTTTCCCACTACCTTTAAACGAAGTAATACAACACATGTTTAACGCAGTTCGAATAAGCTTGCAATATGAAGTTATTTCATCATTATGTCTTCATAATTTCTTAATAATTACCTTTTTTGAAAATCTGTCTATCTAATACTTTCAATGAAAGTTTTGTTCACGTAAGTTATTCAAAGGAAATTTGAAGCTAATTTTTTAAACTTTTATTTTTTATTGTCAAACGTTAGAATAATTTTACTTAACTTTATTAATATTTTGAATTCATAAATACTGTTATTTCAATCCAATCAATATCAAGGTTATTGGCTAGAATGAAATTAAACCAAAGAATCTTTGTACTGATATTTTTAAAATTTCTAAATAAAAAAAAATATTTTTGTACATTTCGGAAATAAAAGAGTTGGTAATGTTTATGAAATTTATACAATAACTATTTATGATGCGAACTAAAATGATGATAAAAAGCATTTTTGGTCCATTAATAGTTTCATAAAATCATTCAATTTATTATGAGAAAACTTTTTTTTGCTGTGTTTCAGGTATCATATTTACATGTAAGTTATAAATATATTATTACCATTATACTTTATATAACATTAACTATAATTATTGTGATTAAAAGAATGAAAACTTGTTCATAAAACGACTATTGTATGAATAACCTTTTTGCGGCCTGTTGTTTTTGAAAGACACACATAATCGAATAAACAGCTCTATTAATGTTTGATCGCATTGTAAATGATGACAGAGTATTTTTAAAATATTCAAGTAAAACTAACTTTTATATCTGAACAATTTTAAGGGTAACACGAATTTCAAAGCTGCTGAAAATTTTTTGATTAAAAACTATAAATCTCGGGATACGAATTTTCCTGATACACTTTGTATGTCATCCTCTGAAAAACCTAATTTCACATTTTATTCAAGAGTGTTGCCATTCAGCAAAATGTAATGTAAGATATTTATCTTTCAAAGTTAAACTCTGTCTGTTATTGATTAAAAAATTAAGCTATTTAAAAGCAACAGATGCAGTTCTTAAGAATGTTATTTTTTAAATCTAATTGATTTAAATATAAATGGATTTAAATCATGATATATTTAATTAAAAATATTAAATATTTTTCTACAATTAAGTTATATATTTTTTTCACTTTTCAAATGTGCAGAAGATGTATAACGTTCACATATTAGTCTAAATGTATATTCGTCTGGACGGCTGTAAAATATTTTGCTATTAGTCTCCATTGATAATTTCTTCTGATAATTCATAATTAACTTTAAGAAGTCTTTTAGGCGACTGTTAAAATATGAATAACATTATTCCCCTAATAAACTCAACTCTAAGGAAATCTGTTTTTGAAATCACAATATCTATTCATCTAATGATTTATTAAAGCATGGAAATTTTTGCACATTGACTTTGCACACTAAATTTTATTAATGTTTCTGGAACAAAATATTTTTTAAATAAATTTTCAACGAAGTTAATTATGTAATGAGAGATAACGTATTTTATTTGAAATACCTTAAAGAATTTTTAAAAATATTCTACCGTAATAACAAAATATATTTAAGAATTATGTCAAAAAAATTAAACATAGAGTGGAGTTTTTATCGAATCTCAAAAGCACGTATTTTATTATTGGTTCTAGAAGTATTTTATTTTATTATTTTTATAGGAAAAAAGCATAACTAAAAATATCTAGTAAGACTATCTTTCAGAGATTAATTTTAAAACGTAATATATAAAATTAAACTTCTTAGTTTTTCTAAATTGTTGTTAGTTCCTTAGTATATAAAAATTATAAAACATTGTTTTAAATAAATTTTAAAGATTTTTGCATCATTATTTAATAATTATCATTAAGTTGTAAAAATAAAAATTTGAAAAATTTTTCTTTGAAATTTGCACTATTTTAGCCATATATGTATATAACACACTATGCATAAAGCATAACTATGTATAAAACATAACTATGCTGAACAATGAATTTATCAGGAACCAACTTAGGATTGAATTTGTTTACAAGAATATTACAGTTACAGAATTTCTAAAATTCTTGAAGTATGATTTGGATTTTGAAAGCAAAACATTTAAAAGTGTAAAGTTCTTTCAGAAGATAACACATTGTCAGCTTTAATGATAAGTAAAAAAGAGAGGGGGAAATTTCAATTTATTGCTATATTACGCGCTTTTTTTCATAGAATTTGAAAATAGAAAGTAGTTTTTTATTTCTTTACAATTTTAGCACTTTACTGTTATTAAATTCTTAATATTAATTATTTATTATAATATATGTGTATTTGATTGTTCATTTCTTATACTGTTCTTATATAGTATTTCATGTATGTCACTCGAGTTAGAATGAGAATTATATATTGTAAATAAAAGACTATATAATTTGAAATGTTTTAGGACATTCCAGAGATAGGTAATATCATCAAATTTGAAGTTATGTGTTGATAATTCATAAATTAAAACAAATATTATTCTTTGGCAACATTTTGAAATTTAATTTACTGAATAATTATCGTTTTGGTTTCAGCTTACGGGTCTACTGACCCTACTGGTGTTCACAGTTGCAGATGAAGACGTTAAAGGAGGGGTCAAAACAGTACAAGAAAAAGTGACGCAGGTAATTGACATATCTTTACTTTTTCAAATTCTTGAGTGAGTCCTGACTTTTTAGTCTTCTTGTTCTTCTTATTTTGTATTTAAAGGATCAGTCATCGTAAACTTCTAGAACACAGAGATTTCATGATTTAAAGAATATTTCGAACTCGATTGATTTCAGGTTCAGTTTAAGTTCATAGTTAGTTGAAGTTAGAAATTAGTTAAAAAAGATAAACAATATCTTTCACTTTTTAAAATTATTGAGTGAGTTGTTATTTTAAAGTCTTCTTACCTTGTATTTAAAGGATTACTACAAAAACTGCCAGAACATATAGCCCATGATTTAAAGAATATTTCAAAATCAAATGATTTCAGGTTCAATTTAAGTTTTCGAGTTCATTGTTAGTTGAAGATAGATTTTATTTATCATATATGAACTTGAAGAGTCATTAGGTTTTTCTGTTGCTTGAAACGTGAAAAATGTGCAATGCCTTTCCCGGGATTCTAACTTAGGGCCTCCCGAATACGCGTCCAGTGTGCTTGCAGGTACACCACGAAGACATGCGGAAAGGGAGGAAAAAATACTTTATAAATTATTATAAAGAACAAAATATTATTATGTGCATAATTAACATAAGGGCCTAACAGCGGCCGAGCGGTGAAGTAGCTGAACACTAGTAGTTCAGTTCCATGTTCGAACCCCCGCGAACGGGCTCGCTGCATGGGCATTTTCGTGGTTTTCTCCATGTGTAACGTGTATACGAGCCAGTTTCCCTTAGAAAATCATTTACGAAGGCATCCTTCCCTTCGGCAGGTAGCCCTTGAGGCATTGCTGTAATTATACAAATCATAATTAACAGAAAGTGAATTGATTTTTTTTTTCCACAAGAAGCTAGAGGAAAGCTAAAAGAGAAAAATAGGCACTATAATTTCGTTATGTAAACAAAATAGAATATACTTTCATTATGGTAAAATAGAAGATGTAAGCAAAATATCGGTGTACAATTTGTTCTTCTATTTAAAAATAAAACCGTGTTAAAACGTCAGAAGTACATTACTTAGGTTTAAATATACCAGGAAGTAAAATTTCCTCGTTTCACATCGTATTGACCAAATAGATTTAAAAGTAATAACCAAATATATTTGTAATAAAATGCACACACTTTGCAAAGGTTAAATTTCTTCTCCGTTACACTTGAAGTAAATTCATATCAACTGCGGAAGGCCTTTCTATATGTAAATAAAATCTTCACTGAATACCACTGGAATTCCGTTAGGGCAATAAAATCCCTCTAATGTTTGCAATTTTATATGGCCTTCAATAAAGCAGAATTAGTGAAATTTGGAATTTTTCGCAAATCGCAGATCTACACTATGTAGATGATAAAAGTATTTACTACAAAGTTGTATTAAATAAATTACAGTTTGGCTTTCCTAAATAATACGCATAAATTAAAACAAAAAAAGATTCTAGAAATACACTTCTAAAATTTAAGTTAAATTTTGTGATTTCTTGAAAGACCAACAAAAAAAAGGAATACATTTTAAAAAATGAGGTACTTTGTATTTATTTGTGCAGGTGAACAAGAATTATTTAAAATGATGTGCTCTATCTCACGAAAATATGAGTAATTAAGCATTCTATTTGCTTTGGAATTTACTCTAGGCCAAAGCTCATAAAAACTGTTATAAAAAATTCCGGTTTCTTCAACGTTTTCGTTCTGTTATCACCATACATATTCTGTTTCGATAGACAACGCTAAAACGCACGTCCTTGGTAGCAAACATTGTATGAAGGTAAACAAAAATATGCATTTGAACTTCTGTATTATTATAGTTAGGATATAGGAAACGTTTAGATGTAAGAGACATGATCATTTATTTTCAGGTAAAATAAACAGACATATTTTCACCTCAAACTCTTTTATTTAAGCAAAAATCTGTTACCGTAATTTTTAAATAAAAAATAGAAACAGATATGCATCAAATTTAACCAAAAAATAAGTATTGTTTTATTCAATTAATTTTTAATTGTGTCCAAAATTAAAGTATACCAAAATAGGCCTAAAAGAAAGTTAATTTGATTTGCGTTAATACTTTTAGAGGTATTCTTTCGTTCTTTTCTAATCAATTGAAAACATAAAAATTCAGTTTCACGAATAATTTAATTCAAGTTTTTGAAAAACTTCGACGTAGAAAAATGGAAATAATTTAATATTAAGAGTTCACCTTTTAGTGATTTTTTTGCATTCTTCATTTCAGTTTCTTCGCAACCTATTTCGAGCGACTGTAGTTTTTCAGATCATAAACTAGGTTGATTTCGGTTAATAAATTTGACAAAATATAATTATCCATACTAATTTATATGTCGATATGAATTGTAAACTCTCATACTGTAATTTAGTTCTGCCTTTTTTGTGCTTATAAAATCAGAGTCATTGATTATTGAATAAAAATTCATTTCATTAGATTTGAATTGAATATTTTAACACATAGCATTCTTCTGTGTATTGGCATGATTCTGTGCTAATGCTCAGAAGTAAAGAAATCCATGTTTTTGTGAACATTATCGATATGTTGTTAAGTAATAGTGTACAAAGGTCTCCCAGTCATATGAAAGTAATATTGTCTCTCTCTGAATACGTGCAGAAAGAGCTAGATATAGATGTAGATACAGATGTGGATATAGATACGGATTTCGATATAGCTATAGATAGATAGACAGATAGATAAGTAGATAGATAAATACACAATTATTATTCTTAAATCCCATTTTCTTTTTATGTGAAATTTGATATCAAGATTACAAACTAGGAAATCATATATCTCATATAGATGTAAAATTATGAAATGTGGGGCATAAATTGTATATCGACATATACACTGCCTTTCTCCCCAAGCCCCCCAAAAAGGATGGGACAGTTCTATATCTCTCGTTCTACTGGGCCTATTGACGAAATTCAAATTGCGTTTTTCATGTCTCGTAAGCGCGACTTATAGAATATATATTAGATTTACATATAGCATTGTTCTAACATAGGTATTTTGACACAAAATCAGACTTTTTCTGAAAAACCATGCCAATTTTTTTTGTCACTATTTCGATTATATGACTCAAATTATGCGTAGATATTAAATTTTCTAATTTTGGTCAGAAATTTATGGAGAAATTAAAAAATTTATCTTGGCGCATTTTTATCAGTTTGCGCCAAGAATAATTCACTTGGCGAACTTTTTATTTTATAGCAACCTACTTTCCTTTCCTTTTTTCATTGCACAGGAGCGAAAAAAGTCATTGTTCATACTTTCAAATAATTATAACAAAGTGCGTAAACCGCATTTGGCATTATTATCGCTTATAACAAATATGTCAAATTTCAAAACTCGCCGATATGTAAATTCACGTATACCTTAGGAAATTTTGAATTAAAAAAATCTATTTTTTTAAAGGTTTGCTTAGAAATACATCCACTTTCATACATTTTTTAGGTAATTCAAAACGTTTTTCGAAAAATTTATAAAAATTATTTTAAAATGCAAATTTTAAAAATAAATCATAAAAAAACAGACAAATTTTATTTGGAATGAATCTAAACTTCGAAAAGAATCAAATAAGTTTAAGGAAGAAAACGAGATATTAATAAATATATACCAAATTCAATTAACATTGAGGAGCTAAACTTTTGAGAGCTAATTTTTTAAAAACTACTTGTGCGATTTTTACAATTTTGCAGTTTGGCATAATTTGAGTCGTAGAATCGAAATATGGAAAAAAAAATGGCATGTCATTTCAGAAAAAGTCCCATTTTGTGTATATATATATATATATATATCTAATACATATCCTAAGTCGCGCGTTCGAGACAAGAAAAACGCAAGTTGAATTTCGTCAATCGGCCCAGTAGAACCGGAGATATAGAACTGTCCCATGTTTTTTTTCGCAATGTGCATGAATTCGCATTCATATAGCATGCCATGAGTTGCTAAAAACATCTAAGACCTATTAGTGGTAGGTAATCTACGTGCAGATCGAGACTACGAGACTTTTTTTTATATTATTATTCGTGCTCTGCCATTAGCGCACAACATGGAAAGAGAGGGCTGTCCAACAAGGAAAGGAGGAACTGGCATAAGGAAAGGAGGCATAAGGAAAAACCATGAAAACGCCAATGCAACCAGCCCGCTCGTCGAGACTCGAACCCCGAACCTAACTACAAACGCTTAGCGACTTTTAACGCTCAGCCTCTGATAGGCATAATACGAGGGTTAATTTTGAAAATTTTTGAGAAAAAGCAATGCAATAATTATTTTGAAAATTTCGTTGCATGGCTTGCTGCAACAACTTGGTCAGGGGAGTAATGTTGTGAATTGGGATTCAGGTAATGCCATTCAATAAATTAAGAAAATTAAACTTTAGAAAGTATTACATTGAAAAAAATTAACGGTTGTAAAGAACGATTAGAAATATTTGAAATAGGAAACCAGCGCCAAATTTCAATTTTCAAATCTCAAATCTTTTTCAAGGCTCATGAGATAAGTCGATTCAAATTTTTCATTTCTAAATAAAATTAGCGGAAGGTTTCACTCCTTTCTATTACTCACTGTGGTTGTCGTTTACCAGCAGGTGGCGTTAGTGTAGGTTAATCTAAATATAATGATGATGTAAGGTGACATAATTCCTTACGATTCAAAAAAATATGATGCGCTTTCAGTGTTGGTCTCATTATGTCAGCACTCATCAGACAATACGAGACTGCAGGTAAGAAATGTCGCATAGATGAGGCATACGTTTACCAAAACAAACATGCATTGCGGAGCAAAGGTCACCTTGTAACATTTGTCTTAGCATCTTCCTTATTCAGAAGTCGGGAACTTCAGAACGCTGCGACTTAATCATTGCAACATAACTCCAGTTATCCAATGTCCAAATATCCAAACAAATCTAGCTGTCCAGATCGTTTGCTTTTCTTTCTAGGCAAGTAAAACTAAGATTGCTGTTCATTTATCGTTTACTACCATTTTCACTGATTCAAGTAATACAAAATTTAGTGCAGTATATTAGAGTACACAGATTTAAAAATCCATTAAATTAATTTAAATGAATTTGTGTAATGTATAGATAGATGTGAAATGTTCGATAAAATGTGTAGCGTATAAATTATAAACGAAAATTAGATTAACATGGATAGACTTCGCTTCATTCCGATTTTCGGATTTACTTTAAATGCAGGACTTCATTACGAACTCCTGCATTTAAAGTAGTCCAGGATGTTTAAATGAGTGGTTATAAAAGTTGAAGAAGAAATAATTTACGGAAAGGTGTCAAGGCCATAAACTATAAAGAGCGTTTTTAAAGGGAAGAAAATATCTCTGGATAAAATGAAAAAATTTTTTTATCATAATGAACAATTTCCTGAACCTTGGTAAAAAGCTTTAATTCTTCTTCAAGAGCAATGGCAACATTGTACAGAAAAAACATTTTTATCTCCAGCACGTATCGAAAATATATGATAGAAAGATATGTTTAAAATTATTTTGAGATTTTGTTCTTTAACTGAATTTTATGGTTTAAGTGCGAAGAACATGATATTTAATAAATATAGGTAACACAAAAAATGTTAAAAAAAACGCCTCATTGGATGTAATTTAAAATCTGAAGCCTTTCAGATTTTCTTTCCTTCTTTTTCTTTATTTGTCTTTTCTCACTTCTTCATAATCAATGTTCAATTTTCATACTAAGACGGCTTTCCAAAACTTGTTTTTGTCTTTTTATTACTAACTTATTTATGCGTTTATTTATGCTATCTTATTCATGTGTGTTTATTTTATTTATTAAACATCACGTTCTTACCGCTTATGCCACATAAAATTTGATTCAACAGCAAAATCACAAAATATTTAAAAACAACATATCTTTAGAATTTCCAGTCTAGGTCACTGCAGATAAAAAGGTTTTTTTTGTACAGTGTTGCCACCGGTTGCTTTGAAGCCGTTGAGTTTGTTAATAAAAAATTCGTTAAAGTTTTACAAAATATGAAGCACATAATAAAACAAATTCGAAGTTAAAAAATTGCCCATGTCCGGGTGGAGGACTATATTATTCAAAATTTGATGGCTCTAGATACCGTTGTTCTTTTACAATGCGAGAAACAATGCGTACATTCATGCAGACTTCATTATTTAATATTTTTAAGATATTACAGTGAGATAACATTTGGTGGCAATAATTTGAAAAGAGATACGCCATTTATAGTGATTCAGTGCAAAATGCCGTTTCGAAACTTAATATCTCATTCGGAGCTAACATCTCTTTTGGGTCAATAAAAAGGACTTAAGTATTTTGTTCTTTAATATCTACGTATTGTATACATGTACCGTCTCTTCTTAAATATTCGTAGATAAATCTTTATTGAACAGGAAATCAAAATTTAGGAAAAAAGCGAATTGTATGTGTATGAAAGTTTTATTGGCTAACATTTTCTCTATTTACGATATATTACACTCGCATTATATTACATTAATTACTAAAACGAATATGCCCATTTTCCTTTCTAATAATTAATCAGTCTCTAATTATCTAAAAATTAGAAAATAGTTTAGGTGATTATGTATAAATTACATGTTAACTATAAAAGTATTTTGAATGCCCACTTATTTCTATAATACTTTATCTTATTTATTAAGTATTTACAAATGTAAAAATTGTACCTATCTATACAGATATTTTTTTAAAGTTTTAACATTTGAAATTGCAGTGAATAATTTGAATTATGTGTTCTAATTAATGAAAATAGATAAACATTACATTGTTGAATAAAATTTACTCTTCATCTTCATGCACAGATTGTAAAATGTAACGAAATATATGTCTCCGAACAATCGAATGAAATTAATTTCTATGGTTTTATGTTTCTCTGTTTATTAAGAACACTTAATACAAAAAATAGAATACTTTAATTAAGAATTTTCTTAATTAAAGTAATGAACTTTAATTAATTAAACTTTAATTAAGAATTTTCAGTAAATTGATACCTTTAAAATGTCTTAGTTTTGCACCCGTCTTTAACAAATTATCATATTTAATAAAAAACAAATTTCAGATAACAATAAAAGCTTTCAGGTTTAGTTTATATTTCTTCAGAAGTAATATCAAGTCGATTAAAAAACTAGCAAGGAATGGTTAGACCATTAAATACTATTAGCAAAATTACATTGATAATTACATACTTGATTAAAAATGTCAGAAGGAGACAGCATAAGTGTTGAAAATAATGAAATAATTTTAATAATGGATTTAAGCATAATTTTTTTAAATATATATAATAAAAAGAGTTAGTTTTTACACCCTCAATAATGATGAACTGTATCTCTGCAATTTTATCGCTAAAACTATTTTCTGAAAAAAAAATTATTTCAAATATGCAAGAAACCTCATTTTTAGGTTGTACAGGTTAAGAGTAAAAAATTCTAGAACTGTTTTGGTTTCTTACATTCTCGCAAAAGGAAAAGAATTAAGAAAAGTTGCAGTACGAAGTTTTATTTTCACTCTTTTCAGGCATGACATTTCTTAGCAAAACCGTTGCACATTTTATGTATCAAAGGCTATGAAATTCTCTCTTAAGTGATACATATTAAAGAATAATTTATATTCTTAAAGAGCACTTAATAATTCCGTCTTAGAATGTTTCACTAAGTCAAACGAACGCTAAGCACTGTGACTAAATTTACATTTGTGTTAAAATACCAATAAAAATGTAGGTAGAGTTTAAATGTTGCAGTTCATGGTGACATGACAGCAGCTTTATTTCCTGGATTTATGACTATTTGTTCATAAAACTATTAACGCATTTAGAGGAGATGTATAAGTAGGAAGAGAGATTTATTGGAGTAGGTATGAAGTAATAATAGTACGAATTTATTTATCACAAATCACTAAAATTCAATCATGATATTTTGCTGTGAACCTTTTCAGATATGATTCTAATTTTCGTGTTTTATTGTACTTACTGTCTTAGTAATGTTGCATAATTATTTTATTTTGAAATTTAAAAAAAAATTCTATAATTCGTATACAATAAAACTTTATCCAAAATCTTTAAGAATTTTTTTAATAAAAGATGAAAGCGTTTTATTAGGAATACTTTGATTTGGCTTTACTAATTGTTTTCTATTTCCTACTTATGACAACGACTTATTTGCCTTTTGGAATTTAAAGGCGTGTTATTAGTAACAAAAAAGCAAATCAAAGCGTTCGAAAACCCAAAATATTCCTACATAGAGGTACACCCAAAACCACAAATGGAAAAATGCCTGACATTCCCACCGTTAAAATACTCTCCTAATTTAAAAAAGATTTTCTTAACAGATATGGGTTCCCGCTAAAGCCACAAGAATGTGAATGCTCTAGATTTCGTAAATTAGGGTTTCGTACTTTTTTACATGAGGTATCTTAGTTTTAAAATGAAAATTAAGTTTTGAAATTCCTGATACTAATTTACATGCGCTCGTGATGTAATGGATACATCCCAATTAAAGTTTTTGTTTACTATGTAGGCTACAACACCTAATAATATAGTTTATATTTGCGTTAAATGAGCTTAAATTTCTGCTTTCAGCTTCGCAAACAAAATGAATCGAACTCGAAATGCATTCACAGTACAGGGAACACTTAAATCAATATGGTAACCTTTCTAAAATTCTCACAGCCATGTCTAAAGTTTCTGAACAAAAATGAAAGGAAATAAAATATAATCATTATCCGTTTTTGATAATTTAAACATGACTATATGGCTAAAGATGTGAAGATTTAAGTCCTAGAAGGTAATTAATATCTGCTTCAATGTACAATTTTGTTAAGTAATCCGTTCCAACTACATCTCTAAAACTGGCAGAGGCCAGTCTTCTGATTCTGATTGATTGTTGATTGCGTTGATCCTCAGACAGACTGATTGCTCCGTCAGCAATAACTGTTAATTCCTACGTATCACTTGAGAAATAAAAGAGTACTTTTTAATGCATAGAAATAATCAATCCTTTTTTTATTTTATTTCACAAGCGGAGGGCTAAATGCGTGAGTTGCTAAAGACAAGTCCTCTTTTCTACAGCAGCTAACTTATTTAACATCCCTATCCAATGATTTGGTTACTTAAAACAGATAAATTATGAAATGATGCTCTTACTGTATCATATCAGACTATGAACTGGACTCTATCCTAACGAATATTCGAAAAACACCCATCGAAAACAATAGATAATTAAATAAATCTTTTATTAGATTAATTATAAATAAAGTTTCTTAAGATTATTTGAATATTATTAAGCAACTGCAGTGGTCGCTCAGACGGGAAAGTAGTTAGTCACTCTGACTGCCGTACCGAAGGACTTGGGCTCGAATCCCGGAGAAGACATGGATGTAATTTGTCTATCTCCTCATAGGAGGCAACGTTGGCTCACCTATTAAGTGCCTTCATAAAAAAGAAACTGCAGCTTCTGGCCTTAGTGGTCGTCAACGGCGAAAGCGAGCCACTAAGAAACAAAAAACGCACAAAAAACTTTAAGATAGCCATTTCACATAAAGTTTGGCACATCATACATCAAAAACAAACTATAATAATGATTTCTGATGAAAGCATTGAAATGTTTCTGTTTCTTTTTCATAATAACGTAAATTGTTCACAAAAGTGACAAATAAATGCCTTATTATTTTATTACCTGCAGAGTTTTAAACCTTGCTTTTTGTCAGTATCACTTTTCTAATGTTGCCACCAAATGCTATCGCTATGTATTATGTCTAAAGAAAAAACATAACGACATTAAAAAATGGCAAAACAAGTAAAATGAGGCTGCACCAAATGTAATCTCTATGCATTATTTTTAAAGAAATAATACACCGAATATTAAAAAAAATATGGCATCATGAATAAAAATTTGTTACCACCAAATGCTCATCATGTACTATTTTTAAAGAAATAATATTTGAGGTCTGGCTAATCGAAAAGGAAAGTATAAATAAATATTGAAAAAATCTGTCGCCATCCTGTTCACGAAGGGAGCAAACCTAAACTGGAATTTACAGGTTTGTTGAAAAACTCTCGCTTTATCGCCTTATCTTGCCAAGTCCTTTATCTCGGGGGTGAATTATTATAACTTATTAATACTCTCACACATACTCCACACATTACATTTTATTATTCAGAAGTTTCGAGCGCGTAAAGCTATACGCTTCCTCCAAATTGCTCCAAACAACATTCTTTATGTAAAGAACAAATTCTCATTTACAAAGCCATCTTCTGTCCCATATTATGTTATGTTTGTATTGCCTGGGCGTACTCAAGCGGCACTATTCGAAAGCAATTACGAACTACATAAAATATTATTCTTCGACAAATATGCTATGCATCTTAGTATATTCGTACCTAGTGTAGCGCCCTGAGGAGATCCTTAATGTAAATGATCTAATTGCAGTATTTATTAGTTGTTTTGCTTGCTATTATTATTTATACCTACTCTCAAAATGTGAAACTTCCAATTTTATTGGATTTAACATGATGGACATTTTTTGAATTCACCTGATTCTTCAAAAACAAATTATTCGACAGAAATAGTGCCTCGCGCACAGGCACTTAGTTACAATACACCATTCCAGCTCGAAGTTGATATAAAATATCTTAAACTTTCACGCACCAGTTTGCTGCCATTTGACGATGCATAAGATATTTAATTTTGCTTTACAATTTAATCTGCCTGTTACTGATTAAAAAACTAAGCAATCTGAAAGCAATAAATGCAGTTTTCTTCCTCTTTTACTAATTACCTGTTGGACACGTGAAATTACAATAGCTGGATTTATTAAAGGCATTATGCAATTTTTTCTTTTTTATAGAAAATATTATAGGCTGTTGGCTGTGCCAGCAGCTGGTTATTTGAAAAGTGAAATGGCCGACAAAAGTGATACGACGAAAGCGTGAAGGTCGAGAACAATAACCCTTCTGGTGTACAAAATATATGGCAATGTTGAATAATCTATCCGGAATTATAAAATGTACTGTTTAAAAAAAAATATAATTCTGCTGTTGAATTTTATCTGGTGCAAAGAAATTCGTGTTTAATAGGAAAGTTAAAAATACAATGAAGTTGTATCAGCAGGAGTGAGTCTAGGGGTAGATAAATAAATTGTGAGCACAACGGGGAAACAAAAAGACCTTAACAAACCCTCTGTGCAACATTAAAAATCTGAATACTTTTATACCTTCTTTTTTTTATTTTTAACTATAAAGTCTTATTCTTCACGTTATATTTAAGGCATTTCATAATTTAATTGCAGGGAATGAATTTATATGTGAGAATTTTAGCACTTATTTCATGTGCAATGGAATACAATAAAGTATTTTATTAGGACAACAGAACAGCACGAGTGATACATTTCAGCAATCATTAATTAACATATGCGATTAGAGTGTCTGAAGTATATTCCTAATTTATTTTTCGCAGGATGAGATTGTACCTTCTCCCTACTCTTTCAACGTAAAGACCGGAGCAGCTTATGGCACAAAAGTCACCCAAGAAGAAGTTGGAGATGCTCAAGGAAGAGTCAAAGGTCCCTATAGTATTGCTAGTCCGAGAGGTGTTTCCAGAGTCGTCGAATACCATGCCGACGATTCTGGTTTTCACGCCAGTGTGAAAACTTCAGAGCCGAATATAAAGACGCACAGTCCTGCGAATGCTCACTTTGAAGCCTTGACAAAGAAAGGTAATCTTAAATGATGTAATTCAGAATTTCTGTTTTTTTTTCTTATCAAATAGTTGAGTTTTTAATATAATTAAGGAAAACATACTCAATGTTTTCGCCACTTATAATCCTAATACGTATGGTTAGCGCTAACATTTATTGGAACGTTTTATATTTGCTCTCTCTGTGATTGCATTTACTTTACATTTACTATGCAAGTATTAACTTGAAGGCGCACAGTCTGTGATCCAAGGTGATTCTAGATGATGTATTAAAGCAAAAAGCGTTTAAAGAAAATCGTTGTCCATTACAAAAAACAAACTAGGATCATTTTACAGTGCAGAATATACGGGATTTATCCTGATAGTAGGGCTGCATTTTTTATAAAACATTTATTCACAATTTTGACACATCTACATAATAGTTTTTAAAATACTCCCTTTCTGCATCAACTCAGCGTTTCCAGAGCTTCTACCAATCATTGAAGGCTACCTAGAACGCAGAAACTGGGATGCTCTTCAGCTCCCTCTTTACGGCCTCTTGAATGACCTGGCCGGAGCATTGGTGCCGTACTTTCATGACTCGTTTCAGTTGAGGAAAGAGGAAGAAGTCTGAAGGAGCGACATCTGGGTTGTAGGGAGCCTAGGGGAGCTGCGTAATGCCATATTTGGTTAGGAAGTCCATGAGAGCAAAGGCGGTGTTTGACCGTGATGGAGCCTCCATAATCCAGCAATTGCTCGACGGACACCAGAGACTCGTTTTTTTCGCACAAATATTTCGCACTTTCACAAAGCTTTCTTCTGTTTTTGCCGTTGAGTGGCGTCCTGACTGTTGCCTATCTTGAACTTGTTCTCTTCCCTTCCGGAACCACTTGTGCCACTCAAAAGCACCCTTGCCGTCGACCGATCGACCCTTGCCAAGAATCCCGTAAACTGTCTTGATCACGTCATGGGTCACAGTCGCAGTTTTAACCAGTTTGATGCAAAACTCACCTTGTAACGAACGATTCATTGTGGAGATGACAAGGCACCTTGAAAGGCGTTCACCTTAAATTCGATCTACACTCCTCGAAGACTTAGAGACGACTGGCGCCTGGTGCGATGGTAGCTAAGCTCACCCACAAGCCAACCAGAGCAATAACATTCCCTCCTTCACCATGTTTTGGCGGGAAAACGTCAATCCTATTACTTCCCGGACAAACCCTGTATTTCACATTCCATTGAAAATCTCTTCTGTGATACCGGCGTAATCAAATATTAAAAACATTGCCTTGATTGTAAAGTACATACTGTACTACAGGTCATGTGCAAATAATACCACTGCTCACAGGTTAAGTGCTCAAACCGGTTACGACTACGACATCAAGTAAGCCAAAGGGTTCATCCAAAATGTGCTGTTGTATTTCATTTTGAACAGCATACCTTATTTTTTAACTGTCAAGAAGAGCCTTACGATTTCCCCCGACTCTCCCAGATTTGCGGCGAATAAATATTTAAGATTAGCGAGAGTAAATAACAATCGTAATCAACAGTCATTGGGACATTTTATAGGGAGCTAAGTCACCCGCGAGTTCGGCCATCTGTACATCGACGTATGTCACTATTAGGTTATAGGAGGAAGTCGACAGGCTGTTAATAAAGTCTTTGAAAAGAACTGGTCTGAGATGGTTGATTATTTGCATGACAGCAAAACATTTGAGGGCTACCCGCTGAAGACAGGAATGGCTTCCCGGAGAGCGTCTTAAGAGGAACTGATTTATTTACGATACAAATGGGGAAAGACGAAAACGCCCGTGTACCGACTTCGCTATCGAGATTTGAACCAGACTTAAACTCCCGTGGGCTGAAAGCTTAATCATTTCTCCTATACTATAGGTCTGGAGCCAAAGTAATGACTACTCGCATTCTGACAGTGTCTGCATCATATCTATACGTATCCAACTATATCTATAGGTATATTTATACGTATCCAACTATATCTATACGGTCCAACTATACGTATCCTAACAAACTTCCAGACAGACCTATCAATCTACATTAATATATTATTTGAATAAATGAATATTCTAATTTTCTTGTATGTTTATGTAGGCCACAGAAGTTCATAATAGCAGTATTTATATTCTGTTTAACGAAACGTTGTGTAAATTAATATCTTTCTTTAAATCGATTCCATTCGCTTGATTTTCTTGGCCACAGAACTTCATAATAACAGTATTTATATTCTGTTTAACGAAAGGATGTTGTGTAAATTAATATCTTTCTTTAAATCGATTCCATTTGCTTGATTTTCTTATCCACAAAGCCAAACGACATTTTATTGGAAGCTTTTGCGATTTAGGTACTTTCATTAATAGCGCCTTTTACAGTGTTTTGAAAGTGGCAAAAGGTTCTCAGTTTCTAGCTACGTAAGAATTATTGAGAATTGTAGGTGATTTTAGAATTTTATTTTCCGTGAATTGTAAGGAAACTGTAGTTTTACATGAATACAGGATCCTATGGTTATTTTCTGCCATAAAATGTTTCAAAGCGTTTTACTAAATAAAAGTGTGTTTTTACAACTATGGGATTACTTTTTGAAGATATATCTTTATTATTTTTAAATCCCACATTTTAATACTATAAATATCTTGAATTTTGAAAATTGTGTCGTTTACTGATTTATGGAAATCTAAAACTATTTCATTTAATAAAAAAAGCTTCGAAATTGGAAAAAAAAATTTGAAAAACTTTAATGTGGTTACAAGAACAAGGTTGATTTTATTTCTAGAGTTAAATTTAAACATGAATTTGGATTACTTTATTATATGTTTGATGAAATTGAGCCAATCTATATAAGTGTCAGAAGTATGGGGTTCTTTTTTTCGTACTTTTGAGATTATAATTTGTAAAATGTGCTACAAATTGACCAATAGAGAACACAAAATTAGCAAAGCAACAATCTTATTTTTGACGGGGATTTAGTCATGATCTCAAACAGACAGTCAGGTCTGTTTCATCAGTCAGGTCTGTCCCTCTTCATCAGAATTTAGGAAATCTACAGCTCCTGATGAAGGGGAACCTGTACCTGTTTGATCTCGAAATCGATTGAAATCATGACTAAATCTCCGACCAACACAAGGGTTTTGGCTTTGCTAATTTGATACTTCACTTAGGCGGGTTTCTCTTTCTGTTCAACAGGTGACCAGAAGAGAACTTTGTAGACGAAGTAGACGAAGTTCTTTTCTGGTCACGGTTTAGCAACGGAGAAATGCAGGTGTTAGACGAAGGCTTTGGTTCAAATGCATGAAAAGGACGAGATAGGATATGTGTGTAGCTATTAAGCACAGAATCATCAGCTTCCGGTTCAATGGCATTTTTATGCAAGATGTATTTTAAGCAGAACAGCGTACAATAGATAATACAAAGGATGATTCTTTTATTCGACGAGACCAGAGATAAATTCACACGAATAACATGGATAAAATAATACATTAATTAATTTACATTACATTTTATGTAGATTTTCTTATTACTTGTGAATAATATTTTCGAGAGGGGAATATATTTAGGAATAATATTTCTCAGAATAATAACAGCTAACTGTATCTCTTCTCAATTTATTTAATGTGAACTTAGGTTGAATTTTTATTTCCTTGTACGAAGTAAAGGAAGTACTGAAATCGCGCAAGATTTTGGGTATCATATTTAAAAAAAAATATCCATGTTGATCTTTCCAGGAACCATTTGGACGATTTTTTTGCGTGGAGTCTGTACGTACGGTTAGAATAAAGGGCTGTTTTTTCCAAAACAGATTATAAAGTGGATTCCAAAATTTCTTTTTCGTGACGTTTGTACATGGATGTATGTATATGTGCATCTCGCATAATTCAAAAACAATCAGCCGTAGAACGTTGAAATTTTGCATATGAGACTGCTATAAAATCTAATTTTGCAGCTGTTTTTTTTATTGCAATCGGCCATGACCCAAAAGCATATATGTTATACAGGTATATCATATATTTCCAGGTACAGAAGTGCTTGAAATGAAGAAAATATTCATGTTTTGGCAATGTCAAACTTAATTTTCAACAAATATCGAAATCTACCTTTTAATACTGTTTTTGCTGATTCCTATACTTATGTTTGGGAAAGTTTTATACTCGCTATGAAAAAATAAAATTATAAAAGTTTTATTCCCGTGCGACAAAAATTGTCCGGGATATTTAATTTCAAAATTTGCAATTATTGATGTCAGTTTCAACTTGTATTCAGGGATCTGTAATTCAGGGATCTGTAAATTAAGTTAGAATAATTTGAGAGAAAAGGATTAAATGATATGCAGCAAATAAAATGTGTATAATTTAATAGGCCATACAAGGAAGTCATCTGCTGTCCAGATCAGATGTTTTTTACTTTAGGTTTCTATAACTATTAAAATATTATGAAGTTTTAGATAGGAAAACTAATACTTCATGATTTATAAGAAGAATACAAGCTACATTTTACTAACGAGTAAAATATCCTTATAATGACCTTTGAATATATTCATTCCTTATTAGCCAATTCTGTTGAATAGACTTCACTTTCCAAGAAGTTTCTTGACACTTAATACTTTCAAGACGAAAAATATTGTCATAAATTCCAATAAATATGACTTTTTAAAATGATCTCTTAAACTCTAAAAATTGAAAGTTATGGACTTTAGTATGAATGAATTTACAATCAGCGTCTTTCTACATCTATATCTTAATAACATCTACGTAATGTTTCGAGTTACCAAAATAATTCATGAAATTATTTCGCGAAAGGCAAAGATTATGCGTTCAACATTAAAAGCGTTTTTATGTTCAAAACAAGTAATATATAAAAAAAATTAAAATCAATTCCTACTTAGGTCAACAAAGAAAAATTAAAAAAATAATAATAAAATTATTTTTTTAAATTTATTATGTGAAAAAAAACTGTATTAACATCAAGTGTCATTCACTACAAGTTTAAAAAAGTGTATTTGAACTTGAGTGGATGAGTAAAGAATATCATATTAAAGATTGAAAATTAATTAATTAAATAAAAAAATTTTAAAGTCAATTCCTACTTAGATGTGAAAAAACTATATTAACATCAAGTATCATTCATTACAAGTTTTAAAAAAATGATTTGAACTTGAGTGGATGAATAAAATGTATTTTATTAACGATTGAAAATTTGAACAAGATATAGGAAGAGCTAATAGTAGGAATTTAATAAAAAAATAAATATAGTATATTTTGTGAACTGATAAACAAGAAACTGAGACGGCAGTTGCTTAGGCATTCTTTCTTAGATTTTCAACTAAAGACAGCTAGAGACATATAATATAAATATTGGGACAAAAATTGGGACGAAATATTATATAAATCAAAAAGAGATGTACAACTTACTTTAACTCCTCCTTCATTATCATTTACTGTCAGAAATTACTTCTTTCGAAATTCTCATTTGGGTATTTTGCTGGTTAAAAATTAACTAAAGCTATTAACTTATTTAATCAAATGCTTTCTTATCCTTTGAATTAGAATTTTTATTTAAGTTGAAAGCTGAAGTTTCCTATTCTTCCATGACATAAAATTTTTAACTTTATATTCGGTCACTGCATCCTGCACATATTATTAAACTTTTTGCAAACTTTTGATTAACAAACAGTATACATGAGCAAAGAAGTTCTATAATCAGATTTGGAAACACACAGTTTTTGATTACTTTAATTATTTTTGATAATATTTCATTTCATTCCACATGAAATGTTTGAGTGTCTACTATATCGCCATTTCTTTTAAAAATCGATCGAAATATTGCGTTAAAAACCGTAAAAGGCTTTAAATCTGTACAACTTATTCCAATAAATTATTTAATAGCCGCAAATTAGGAAAAACTATACGAAAATTTAATCAAATATGCTCTCTTGAATAAGTTATGCTAAAAACATTTTTGAAAGAACACAAATTCTTAAGCGACAAATTGACAGTCGGACGATATTTTAGATATTTCCTGCTGCTTCGAAATAAAATCATAAATTTGCGATCTGTTTTTATTTAGATAATTAGAGGGCAAGCCCGCCAGATGAGTGGCCTGCTCTAAAATAAAATTTGTAAGTTCTGTATACACCTGAAAGAAAATGCATAAAAATATTTCAGTATGAACGAAGTTAGTTCATTCTTTCCAAGCAACAGCCAATTCGTAAATACTTATTTTGTTGCCATGCAGGAAACAAAAACTTTGGACACTACAGCTTAATATGTGAGACGTCATGATTTAAATTTCATGTAATATAACAACTTTTCCTCAATATGAATAAAAAAAATCAAATTGGCAGAAACATATCGTGTAATTATCCTAACCCAAAACAAAAACGTTGCCAACAGCAGCTATTTATTTAAAATGCTGACATTAACGAAACATTTTCGATATATAGTGACGTCACAAGCACTGGCGACCTTTTTTCATCGTCAGAACATAACCTTATATAATAATAATATATTTAATGTTTGGAAATGCTATTTTTACTTCATATTTTGCAAAACTTACACATTTTTGAATAACAAACTCTACTATTTGAAAGCGAGCCGTGGCAACACATTTCGAAATAAAGCAGATTTTTATCTCCAGAGGGCGAGAGTGTTGCCATTCGGAAAAACGAATGCGAAAATTAGCACTTTCAGAGTTTTTAATTAATATATCGGCTGACTGAAGTCGTACGAAGATGAGAATGATCAAAATGGCTTTCCACGAAATTTTTTAAATCCGGTGTACTCCTCGTAAAACTCAAATTTCGCCGTTTCGGAGGTCGAAATGCCACAAACAAACAAATGAACAAACAAACAGACGTGCACATATTTTAATAGTATAGATTTTGTTTGAAGTTTCAATAATATTTGGAGAATTTTATGAGATAATTATCCTACCTGAAAGAGAAATTATTAATTTTTATTCTTAGTATTTTAATATCTTGAACAGTGTTTTGGGTAAAGGTAACATTAAATAAATGATATCTCGAAGTAAAATATGTTTAAGAATCCTAGTTTATTATGTTTAAAAATTTGTAACATAATTTTCAGGAAACAGAAGTATCGATTCACTTTCGAAACACAATGCACACTATGCAAAAAAAATTGGACTGTTTTAACAGCTCCCGTTCTACTGGGCCAGTTGTCGAAATTTATTTTCATGTCGTTTTTCATGTCTTGAAAGTACAAATTAGGATATATATTAAAATTACACATAGAGTTGACTTAGCATAAATATCTCGACATAAAATCGGTCTTTTTTTGAAATGATATACCTTTTTTATCGATATTTTTATTCTACGACTCAAATTATACCAAAGTATCAAGTTTTGCAAAAATCGCACGAGTAGGTTCTAAAATTTATGCTCTCAAAATTTTAGCTTTTCAGCATTAATTGAATTTGGTATATATTTATTAATATCTGTTTTCTAGTATACTTACTTGATCCCTTTTTTCACAACTCGGAATTTAGGTTGGAGCAAAATTCGCAGATATTATTTGATTTTTTTTAAATTGATATTTTTTAATAATTTTTATAAATTTTTCGAAATTCTTTTTCTTTGTTTTTTAATTTTAAGATATAAAATTTTTACCGTCACCTAACAGTAGATGTGTTTATAAGCATACTTGCAAAAAGTAAGAGTTTTTTATTCAAAACGTTCCAATATATACGTAAATTTATGTATTGGTGCATTTTCGAATTTGGCATATTTGATATAAGCGATAATAACGCCAAATGTGGTTTACGCATTTTGTTAAAATTACAAAATTACTTAAAAAAAATAAAGGTTGCATACTTTTTCTTTCCTGTTGTGCGCAATGAGGGAGAAAGAAAAATAGATTACCTTAAATTAGGAATTTTTCCAAATAAATTACTCTTGGCGCAGACAGAAAAATGTCAAAATATTTATGCTAAAATAATGCTATTATTTTAATTTCCCACTAATTAACACTTACGAGACATGAAAAACAAAGTTAAATTTTCTGAATGGAACAGGTGCTATAGAACTGCCCCTTTTTTATTTATTTCGTGTGCGTGGAAAGTATGCCTAAGTATTATTTGTTTTCTGAGACACGTGTTACTGATAGCGCACGATTGGCACAGAATTTGCTTTTTTACCAACAATTGCCTGAAATACCGTCTCATTGAAAGTTTTTAAGCAATTTAGTAGTTTTATTTAATAGTATGTCAATTTAAGAAATCTTTTAGTACTAAATAACTCAGGAAGTACCAAAATAAGCAATGAAAACTTGTAAGGAATCATATTGTGTGTCTTTTTCCAAATTTTCAGAAAGTTTTACTATACGAGGCTTCATGCTGAAGAATGTCTTAAAATTCTGAGATATATGAATTAGTTACGGACATTCTTTCCAATTTATCAAATTCCCGTCCTCAGAGTCATCGAACCAGCTTCAATTTACTACGCCAAATTTCAAAGAGGTGAGACCATTTTTTTACTTAACATATCTGTTCTATCTGTGGGAGTCGAGCATTGGGTCAAGGACATGGCGCATCCGGAGGATCAAGTATGCTGACTTTAAACAGCTGGAAGTTTTTTATTCTTTTCTTCCATTTCAAGATGTTCAAGATTTTCTTTATTACAGCAAGAATAACAACGTCTTAAGACAGCTTCTGGGAATAAGACAAATATTTGTGCTAAAGGAAAGGAAAAAAGAAATATCTACGTTGAAATTATGACTTTTAAGTAAACCTGGTTAATCTTATAATTGCACTACAATTATAGCTCCTAACTTTTGAGTTTACTAATTAAGGCGAGGTGAAACGATTATCGGTATTCTTGAATTCCCCCCTCATTACAAAACTCCATAATACGTTTCAGAAAATTTCGTATTACGAACTTGTGCAGAGTCTGCGGATTTGTACGGTTTACGTTATTGTTAATACTTTTAAAGACAATCTGCTCTACACAATTTTTAGGCTGCGCTTTATTTAAAAGTGCGAAGAAGCCTTCGTATTACAGGATTATAAAGTGATGCTCTTAATCAGGACTTCTCAACCTTATGTCCGCTGCCACCATGGCCCCTGCCGATCGCTTAACTTATGCCCACCGCTGTGCTATTGCAATAAAAAGGTTTTAGTTTTCAGTAAAATTATACGGGGAATTTTTCTCATTTTTAATGAAAAAAATATTGCGTTCAACACAGATAGAAGCGCAAAGCGGAATGAGACCGATCTCTTTTTTTTAATGTGCGTGTATTATTAACTCTAACCAACTATAAACTCATCTTGAAAAAGTAAATGGTACCCGCCGTTAACAGACATTCTAGAATGCGCTCTTAGGGACAAAAAGGTTGAGGAATGTTACTGTATAAAGATAAACACTCCTTGCGAGTTCAGCAGACGATACCTCAAGTTTATTACGGTAAACTTACTATGGTTTGGCTTTAAGGCTGGAAGGTTATGGATGATATGTTTTCGAACGTTTCTGTTTTTATACATAGTTTGTATGTAGATCATGTAAACAAGGAATTTATACACACGAGCCTCATCACTCAAGCTGAACTGAAACTTGAATCTGTATAACAGGACTCAACGAGTTTCAACCAGTCGATCACAGGTTGAATAACAAAAGTTGGCAGAATGGTTCGGAAAACTACGCTTTTCTTAACACTTTGACTATGAATTAAAAAAAATTACTCCGTTTTCTAGCCAACTGAAAAAAAATACGCCATAAATAAGGCAATGTTTTTTCGGAATTTTTTTGTAAAACGGTTTTCAAGCCAAAGGCTGGGACACATAAGTCCCAGCCATAGTTAATGGTGGAATGCATATGTCCCACACGTAGCGATCGACTTAATATAAGCACACCTATTATTCTGGAAAACTTTATTACATGAAATAGATTTTACATCCTATTGTACAGAGTAAAGCATTCTTTGGATTAACTCAACTTTACAACATTGGGCAACACATATTTGTTCTTTTTTCTATGTTCATTTGTGTAAGAAAGCCTGAATCGGGAGTTAAAAAATACATTACGTACTATGATACAAAGAAAAAGCTATGAAAGATCCGATAACAAATTTTGCAAATTAGAAAAACTTAATATTAGTTCTTGGAACTAGTATAAGTGCTTTGGTAATATTTCATAACTCGATTCTTGAGGATTGAGGGTTAAATCAAAGATATATTTTCTCACGAACGAATTTTAGAGACATTAAATTTTTCCCTTACACCCCAAAATGCGCATATGAAGAGAAAATGTTACAAATAAATTATGTGTTTCTTCATAAATAAATTGTTTATTGCTATAAATAAGTTAAAAGGCAATGTATTATGATTTCATTAATATATACGGTCTGGAAGTTAATGATCCAAAGCTATAACATTATTCAATGAGCAACCAGTGCTGAAGAAGGCGTGGTTATTAACGATTTATTATTGGTCAGAATACGAAACTGGTGTTCCTTATAACAGGCAAGCATAATCGATATTGTGAGCTTTAGCCAATAAGGAGGTGATGTCAGTAAACTGAGAGAAATAGCATGGTCTTTTTTTGAGAAGACATTTCGGTCATAACAGCAGATTATAAATGATTTTTGTCCAAAAAATATTAAATTTTTATTTTCTCTTCAATATTTATTTCATTCTTACATTGTATTTTTATTGAGTTATTTTCTATTATTAATTTGCAAGTAGTTTGCCTGATCGAACATTTAACGCTGCTTACTTTTTATTGCTTTAACGTTTTTGTTAAATTTTTCGTTAATTATTAGCCCAAAGGGTCAATTTGCCAAGAACAGCTATTAAATTCCTTTTGGCATTTTGCGTTGATTCACTATTAACGGCGTTTCACTTTTCAAATCGTTGCCATAAGATATTAGAGCCCTGCATTATATTTAAAGAAGTAAAATAATGAAGAATCTGCATCAATTTATGTATGTTTCACGCACTGGGAAAAAACAACGTTAACTAGAGACATCCAATTTTGAATACGTAGTCCTCCACTCGAATAGGAGCATTTCGAATCCCAAATTTTAAATCTGGAATTTGCTTTATTATCAATTTTACATTTTGTAAAACTTAACGAATTTGGTTAACAAACTCAACGATTTTAACCCGAGCTATGGCAACTCTGTGGGGAAAAAATATTTTTATCTCCAACTCGCGGGACTGTGTATCGGAAATTATATGCTCTTTTAAAATTATTTTGCGATATTGCTGCTGAATTGAATTTTATGGTTAAAGTGCGAAGCGCATGATATTTAATACATAAAGGTAAGACACCCCCTTTGGGCGTAATATAAAGTCTGAAATCTTTTAGACTTTTTTTAATATCTATTAATTTATTTTTAAATTTGTTTTTAGTTTGGTTTGAATATAGTACGATATTTTTTCCTTTTTAAAATTTCATTCTAGAAACTTTGCTCGTGTTGTCCGTGCGGCATAACATAAAAAATATGTTTAGTTAAATATGTTTAATTAAGTTACATAAAACAGCATAACATAAAAAAATATGTTTAGTTAAATTGTCATCTAATCTGTAATTCTTGATTAAAAGAAAATATATTTATTTAGCTATACTTTAATGACTGATATGAACATCAGGCTATGTATTTGTCGGGATTCTGGTGCAAAAGCTTCAATATATGGAGCTCTAGCGTATAAAATTGTATTCTTCGAATGCATTTTTTTTTTGTGACGTAAAATCATCTTGTATTCGAACCAACATTTTTTTTTGTTATTACTTTTTCAGTGAACGTAAATGCGCGTAAAAACTAAATCATTGCCATAGGAGAATTCAAAATTTAAGCCTGAGCAATGGAAACCTACTTTCACTTTGAGTTCTAATTATTCTTAAAAATACAAAAACTGAGGGTTTCCTCGAGATGTTGAGACTTTTTAAATAAAAACAGACTTGTTAAATTCTAAGTAATTAAGCAAATTGGAGAGGAAGAAAGATCGTTACAGTAAATTCATAAACGCTTGCAAGGCCTTCTTATACCAATAAGGTGAATGAAATTAAGTCAAAAATTGGGTTTTAGAATATTTGCAAAAAAAAAAAAAAAAAAAAGAAAAAAAAAAAGGAAAGAAAGAAAAATATAAGGAGC
Organism: Stegodyphus mimosarum; assembly: GCA_000611955.2. Lineage (NCBI taxonomy): Eukaryota > Metazoa > Arthropoda > Arachnida > Araneae > Eresidae > Stegodyphus > Stegodyphus mimosarum. The sequence continues at coordinate 212,810 of KK118531.1, forward strand.
TAGAATGGCAGAAGTGATGATTTCGTGGAATACATTTTCCTCTAATGTATGATAAATGCTAAACAGTCAGTTTAAAAACAAATCTGATGCGGACACTACATGACTGCCTTGTACGGAATATTAAATTATATTACAATATTGCATTTTTTGCTTCATTTCATTTAACTTATTTCCTCGAATTTCATTAGGGATAGATTTCTCGTTCAATTCAGTTCGCGGTAAGGCAAAAATTCATAAAAACCTCAGAATATTTTCACTAAAAATTGAAAACTATAGAAAAGTAAAACAACAAATACAGTTACAGCGATTTTTACAATTAAAAGTAGAGGTTCTACGCAAAAACAAGCAATTCGGACGGCAGGCAACAAGGCAGATTTTTCGGGGAACAAAGCTGAAAGTTTACTTTTGTCCCAATCGGCAAAAAAACATTGAAGGCGCAGAAAGTGACTTAATTCACTATTCTGCTAAGTTTCAAATGTAAATAAATATCGAATACGAAACTGGTGTACCTTATACTGTAAAAGTGAATTGTTGATGGTATTGCGATGGTAAACAAAAATTAGGCTTAGCCTCTCTTAAACAACTCTTTTAATTGTTGATAACTAAAGACATAAAAACCTTAACCGGAAGATTAGAATAACATAATTCAATCACTTTTAAAGCAAAAAATGCACAATTTACCAACATAATAAGAATAAAAAAAACTGAACGCACCAAACCAAGTTACAGAGTGGGTATATATATATATAAATGGTGCGGCCAATTGTAATCAAAAAGGGAGGTGCACAACTATATGTTACAGTAGTCCTATATACAATATTTCAATGTTCTGAAGCTAATCGATCTTGAGTTATGCGAGTCATATGTACGTACGTACATACATACGTACAGACGTAACGAAAAAAATCTCTTCTGAATCCATTTTAAAGAAATTTTATAAACCGTTTGGGGAAAAAGGATACTTTATTCTGTCCTTACGTAAGGATGTCACACAAAAACATCGTTAAATTGCATTCGATAGCTATCAAAATGGATATTTTTGTTGAAATATGATACCCGGAATTTTCCATGATTACAATACTTCCTTTTCTTCGTACGAGGAAGTAATAAAATTCCTAACAGCAAACATTTATGCCTGACTTTTGAGAAAAGTGGCTTATTTAAAATGAGATTCAGAACGCTTAGAGGCAAATAGCTTCACTGTGAGGAATATTTCAAGAAATGTTATGATTAATGCTTAATTTTATGCGTTAATTACTGCGCTTTACTCTGTCGTAATGTACCTATACAACGAAAGAAACAAATGTGGGAGATGCATCCCCATATTGACAAATAACTATATTCAGTATTCTTTCAGTGTGAAAATTGAATAAAAAGAGAAGCTAAAATGAATGTCCAGTCATGGACGTCCTCTTCAATCAACCATGGATATTCACTGGACAAAACTCGCTGCCTTTTCATTAAGCTATATCTTGACCGACAGCATTGATTCCAAAACCCTAAAACGATTCTTCGCCAGAGGTTTACAAAAAAAAAATTCTTTGAACCTTTCTTAATGCCATTATCACGAGGAACGCATACGTCTGAGCTCCTAAAAAGGGTTAAAAGGTCTCGACTAGACATTCTGTATGAGGAAAAGAGAAATCAAAGAATATTCTAACTAGAAATGAACTAAATTGTTTCAGGTGTAGTTATAAATTTACGTTACACACCCAAGCACACCCTATGTTTTTATAACATTTCGGTAATGTATAATGCCTTTCAGAATAGCGTAATTAAAATATTTAGATTTAGGGCATCAGAGCACATGTCAGGCAATTAGTAAATTAGTACCGTTTTTCGAGATTACGTTTTGCATAAGCATTGTTGCCAAGCGACTTTAGCAAGTTTAATTTCTAAAAAGCTATTAGTTTCAGTACGGAATTTACTGAAATTCGCGCGTAGGAAAGTGGATGTTGAGAATCTGCATTTATTTAAAGTTGTTTTCGTTACTTTTCATTTCACCAAAGCTGGAACATTGCTTGATGTCCTTTTTATTTTAAATATTTTTATTTGATAAAGTGAAATATAGCCTTAATGCACTCTAAGACAGTTTTACTTGAATATAATAAAGTCCCGGACCCATTTTGATGTTTAATAACTCATAAAATAATGAAGATATAAACAAACTTATGGCATTTATTGTTGGAATAACTTATATATTTTCCTTTTCAAGTTTGAATATCTTTAAGTTTGTAAATATCGTCTGCGCGTGTGGTTAATTTCAGATAATTTCATTTTTCAGTTTAAATATCTGTACTTTTCTAAATATCGTCTGCTTATTAATTGCATTTTTCCCTCTATTGTTTTGGCAACTATCGCAACGTTATGTTTACTTTTGTTTATCTGAAAACCCCCATGAATACCGTGAGGCACAAAGGGATTCCCCAAAGGTTAATGTGTGTGGACTAATGCACGACCGAGTCATTGGGCCTTTCTTTTTTACAGAAAAGACGTTCTCATCAGTTGTATACTTAGACATGTTGGAAAACTTCGTATTTCCACAACTAGAAGAGCTTCAGCCACATGTCTTTTTGCAACAAGATGGTGCACCACCTCATTGGGAATACCATTGTTCGCAGTTCTTTGAATGACCATTTTACAGGAAAATGGATTGGGGGAGGAGGTCCAATTCCTTGGCCACCCAGATCACCTGATATAACGCCGCTGGACTTTTTCTTTTGGGGATTTGTAAAGGACAACGTTTACAGGAGAAGAGTGTCGAACATGGATGACATAAAAGCCAGAATTAGAACCGCTTTAGCCTCTGTGGATGCCGACATGCTTGCCGGTACCTGGCGTGAAATTGAATATCGACTCGATATTCTCCGTGCGACGAAGGGGGCACACGTGGAAGTTCATTGACAAAGGTCATGAAACTTTTTGAGTCTATCTAACCATTTATGTTATTAATTTTAATCTATCTTTATTATTTTAAGAGTTATTAAACATCTAAATGGGTCCGGGACTTTATAAACACCCTGTATTAAATGAAAAAGAGAAATGTTGATGGCGTAGAACGGAAACTTCTTAAGTATTTTTAATTGCGACCCCTTTTTATCAATGAGAATTTTTTCGCCACACCAGATATTAAATACAAAATAAAGGTGTAAAAATAAATATTCTCCCGTAAATAACTTACTTATTTGGTAAACAATATACATATAAAAAGAAGTATTTTAGGATTTATTTTAAGCAAACGAAAATTTGAAAAAATTCTAACGAGAAAGATGTACTCGTTTTCTGCTGTATAATAAAGTAAATGTTGGTGCGATATTTGACACTGCTTAACATACAGCATCTTCAACATGTTTCAAAATTTAACGATATTTGGTTTGAATTAGCGTTAAAGCTGAAAAAGTAGTTTTATAAAAATGCATGGTGGTGAATCAGAGAATAACATTTAATGCCGTTTAAAAAATAATGAGAAATGCAATTCTAACTCCGATCCAGAATTCATCAAGGATTTTTCTGAAAACTTCCAAGTTTTAGGTTTGAATCGTTAGATAGTTTTACAAATTCCTTTTGCAGTTTATATAACAGGTAATTAATCTCATTGATATCAAATAATGTAACGTCTTAATAAGTCTAATCTCATTAATGCCAATTAATGCAATTTCTTTAAAAGGTCTTATGAATGCAGTTTCTTTAAATTCATCTATCGAATTGAATTTTTGTGACTCTATAATTTTGATTTGCGACCCCATTTAGGGTCGCGATCCACAGTTTAAGGAACACTGGCGTAGAACGTAGATCCACACTAAGTGGAAGAATTCTTGCGTATAATGCTAAAATACTGAATCCGTAATCACTAGGAATCTTGACAGTCGAGGCGGATTAAATTCCATTTTTTATTTTAATTGACATTTGAGGCCACAATTCCTTTGGCACTCAAATTGTGCCTATTCAAGAACATTAACATTGCTGATAGTGAGCATTCATTTGCATTACTGATACCGTTGCGACAGGAGGAGAGCAGAGGCAAATAGCGTCTTAACAGGAAGAGAGGTACAAGCTACAGTGCGCAGTTATTCAATACGGAAGCTCACCAACAGAAGGTTTTGGTTTAGGTTAGAAAGGTTTCAGTTGTCAAAATTTTGAGCTCAAGTTGCGAATTAGATATGTCATCAGGGTTACATAAGCCATGCGACATAGATTAATCTAGAAATGGCGCAGTCCAGAAAAGTTACTACGATTTTTAGAATACAGAGAGGAAATACACAAATTAAAAATGAGGACTTAAAATGGCTATTGCTGTGCATGACCACTCACTTATATATGTCTTCCCCTGTCCTCTACGCAGATACAAATTTGATATCACTATGTAAAAAGCGAAGCTCCAGATGGAATCTGATGATCAGATGAATCTGAAGCTTCAGATGGAATCAGATATTGATGTTTTTCTTTTTCAGACTGATTTCAGCCATTCGGTTAGCGGAATTACAAAACGATCACTGATTGCTTCTTTAAGAATGAGATTTCGGAGATTTAACTCTGAAATGCTGATGATGAGGCTGCTGTGTATAACCCATAACAATAGTAAGATTCCAATGCAAAAATAATCCATCAAAAGGTTTTTTAAGAGAAAAGACTAGAATGAAATTCATTGCGTGAGTTATCAAGAGAAAATGTAAAATACATTAATAAGGTAATAATAGGAAGGAGTTATAACAAACTAATGGCCAGAAAAACCCCTTTATTATGCATTACGACTTTACTATATAGAAAGAAATCATTTCGTAATACCAGCTAAAATCATTTGAATTATGTTTTAGTAGCTATTTAAAATTTTTACAAAGGCAGTTTATTTGTTACTCGCAATATATAAAATTTGCAACAGGTTTTTAAAGTAATTTGTCTGAGCGTTTTTTTAAGCTAGATCACCCATTCTGAAATAAAAGTTAGACTTCTAGATGAACTAAAATTAATTAAATTTCTGTAAAAAAGTTTAAATGTATCATAATAGCGAATTGCTATGGTTTTACAGCAATCAGAGGTATTGAATGAAAACAACGAATATAGAAATTGTTTCTCTTGTATTGAGAGCAGTCTTCGCGTATTTCCTTTAATTTAAAATAAAATTAACTTTCTATAATTAGAAAAAAATTTCATTACTTTCAAAATATTTACGTAAGTTAATTGATGCATATTAAAGTATTTATGTTAATTTTAGGAGCAATTGAAGCAATACGACATGCTGCTCAAGACCCAATTGATCAAGCTGGAAAAGCACATGCTTCACCTGCACTGCATCATTCAGCAGTTCTTTCACAGAGTCAGGAGAAAATACAAGAAAAAGTTCTTCTAGAATCAGAGCCCAGTGGTGTTAAAACATCTGATCCTCTGAAGTTCACAACCAAAGTTCAGGCTGGTGGAATAAAAAGCATAGCTTCTCCATCAGCTGAAATAAAACAAAGTTCTATTAAAAGTGTAGCGGCAGCAAGCTCAGGAGTGAAACAAAGCGGCGTCAAAACAATAAATGTTCCAAAATCAGGGGTTAAAAGCTCTCAATTTGCAGGTGATTCTGAAATAAAAGGAGGCTTGTTGTCCCAACATCAACGGATTCGTCACCCATCGTCCATCAGTTTAAGTACTGCAAAGAAAATTGGGGACTCTAGTTCTGGCTCTATACTCTTTAGCTTGAGCAATGTGGGAAAAGAAAGCCCAGAAGTAAACAGAGGACCACAGCGTGAAAGCCTCAACATTCAAGCTAAGCCTTTCAAAAGTCCAAGCGGAGGTCGAATAGGTAATGCTCAAAGTGAACTCATAGCCGGAAACAGACGTATTATTCTGGATGACGATATAATAAAAAAATTGGGGTTAACTTCAGATGATTCAAGACAGTACATTGTTTTGCCTCCTGGATTAGCAAATATTGCTGGTAGCGAACTTGAGAGTAAAATAAGAATCTCTGGGCATGGATTAAATCAAGGCATACAATTGCACAGTAATGGCGAAAAGATAATAGAAAAGAATGCAGGAGGAAGTATTTCTAGAGTTTCTCCAGAAATTAAACCCATATTGAGATCCCAGACTGAAATTTCACGTCAAACTCCAAGAGACCAGATTCGAAAATTACCCACATTACGAAGACAATCTAGTCTGCAAGCAACTGGACGACTGACTTCAGGCACAGGCCCTAGAAATATAGGGCAAATACCTAGACAAAGAAGTTCAAATCAGATTGGCGCTCAAGGATTATACATAGCACCAGCATATGGAATAGGCATTGCACAAGGTACAGGACAGCCTATTCAAACAAGACATGCATCGAGTAGTCTTCAGAAAGAAGAGAAAGCATCATTTCTCAGTGTAGAGCCAAACTTAAACTTCCAGTCGAATATTGCGGAGAGAGCAGATATTCGTCTTCTGACTTCAGGAGGTAAATACGATTCACCAGTGCTTCCCTCTTTACAGAAGGATAAATTAGTTTCACCAGGATCTATTAGACCGAAGGCTCCATTTGATAGAGTTTTAAATCAAGTAAGCGGTTCTGCAGCTTCCTCAGGAAGTCTACAGACGGCTAGGACTTTTTCAGCAGCATTAAGAGGCTCAAATTTGCAAAAACAAATTTCAG
>KK118531.1:228629-262592 GCA_000611955.2 Stegodyphus mimosarum
GAGTATGCTTCTAATTACAACACGAAGGAATGCGGAATGGAGGGAGAGAATACCTTACAGCTCTATTAAGATCAACGTAACAGTAGAATAACACACGCTTTGTAGCTTACTAGTTCTATTAAGAGTATTTTAGCTTTTTGAGTAGTATGCACACTGCGCAAAAAAAAGGGGGAGGGCAGGGGCAGTTCTGTATCTCCCGTTCTACTTGCCCGATTGACGAAATTCAACTTGCTTTTTTTATGTTTCGAAAGCGCGTCTTAGGATATATATTACATTTATATATAGCATTGCTCTAATATAAGTATTTTGGTACAAAATCGGACTTTTTCTGAAATGACACGCCAATTGTTTTCCATATTTCGATTCTACGACTTAAATTATGCCAAACTGCCAAGTTTTGTAAAAACTGCACGAGTAGTTTCTAAAAAATTAGTTCTCAAAATTTTAGCTCTTCAGTACTAATTGAATTTGGTATTTATTTGTTAATGTCTCTTTTTTATTAAACTTATTTGATTCTTCTTTTCACATTTTGAAATTTAGGTTCATTTTAAATTAAAATCGCCCATTTGCATTTTTGAATAATTTTTATAAATTTTTCGAAAAAAAAATTTGAATTGTAACCTATGAAATTTTTAAAACCATCTTGAAGTAGATGTATTTCTAGGCACACCTGCAAAAAATTAGAGTTTATTTACTCAAAATTTTCTAAGATGTACATGAATTCAGACATTTTTCCCGCTCGTCTTCATTGAAAAAAAGGAAGTTTTTGAATTTCTCCGTAAATTTCGTACCAGACTTTACAAAATTTAATATTTAGGCAAAATTTGAGTCGTAGAGTCGAAATATGGGAAAAACTTGGTATGTTTTTTCAGAAAAAGACCCATTTTGTATCAAAATACCTATGTTAAAACAATGCTATATATAAATACAATATATATCCTAAGTCGCGCTTTCAGGACAGGAAAAATGCAAGCTGAATATCTTCAATCGGCCCAGTTGAACGGGAGATAATATAAAACTGCCCCCCCTTTTTTTTGCGCAGTGTACCTCAACAACAAGAATTTGTTAAATTTCCCATATTTGATGTTCATTCCCTTTAATTATTTCTGAGCTGAATTGTTTACAGCATAATTTAAGCGTCAGGTTATGAAAGCATCAGTGATTTACAAACCCCAAATGGTAGCAAATCCATTTTAAAATAAATTCTGATTTAAAAGCATTTTTACTAACGAAAGGAAAGTAATAAAACATGATCGCATGATGTAGAGATAATTTTACTTAATAAAAGCTGAAGATTAATATGCGACGTTCTGAGGCGGTTATTGGCTTGAGATCTGAAGATGTTTACGCGCTCTGAAGTGATTATTGATGCGGCTGATATAGGTGAAATTCGGTGGTCAAAAATGTCGTCTGTCGTCATACTGAGCTAATATACTACTATATGTTTATGAGACTTGTATTCATTCACCTACAAAAGTCTACTAGTGTTTAACATGATATCGCAATTTCTTTTAGTTGCACCTGAGTCACTCACTGAATATCCTATATTTGAGTTTATATTTGAAAGATTTGACCCTATATTTACAGCATTTAAATACTCATATAAATACAGTATTTAAATTTAGGTATAATGTAGCAAGCGTCTGATAAAAGACCCGGAGGCTTGAAATATGAGCAAATTTATTTATCTTTGATTGGCTAATCTGGTAAAATAGGTTGAGCCTAGTAGAAAAATAAATTGCATTATTGCAATTTCTCTCGCCTTCCTTGCATATCTTCGTGATGTAGTGGTCAGCGAGCTCAGTGCGTATTCGAGAGGTTCGTGGTTCAAGTCCCGGCGAGGACATTGCTCATTTTTCATCTCCTCTGCTTTCAAAAGTACCTAATGTCTCTACAAAATAAATAAATAAAATTGAAAGTCAAGCAATTCCATTGAATACCGTTAAACGGGAGATTGAAGGTTGCCAGATTAAAGATTTTGCTTTTGTTTATATGATTACGGCAAAGTCTTGAGAACTATCTGGCTAAGGGGAGGGATGCCTTCATGGATGACCTTTTAAGGAAAACTGGCTGGTATACACATGGGGAAAACTGCGAAAATGCCCATACATCCAGCCCATTCGCGGGATTCATTCGAACATCGGACTGAATTACCAGTGTTCAGCTACTTTACCGCTCGGCCGCTGGTGAGTCTCAGACTAAAGCTTTAAGAGATTTAACTGATTTATCCTGCTGATGGAAGATAAATTATTTCTTCTGAAAGAATTATATAAGATAAACAGGAATTCTGGTATTTAAGAGGTATGTTTTAATAAAATTCAGGCATGATTAATTAACTTTAATCAGTTTTTAATATCAAAATTTAAAATTTTTAAAATTTTAACTATGTTAACATGTTGTTAGTATCCATGATGAACGTATGACAACAAGATGTGATGCATAGAATTGCGCCATTTACTGAAAAATTGTATGTATTTTTATTGTTGCTCTTACTAATCTCCCTTGTCTGGTACCAGAGCAAATACAAGCAGGTCAACGTGGCAAGGAGGCAACATTGCGCCTGTCCCTGGCAAAAGCCTTGGGCACCTAGTGGCTTTGTTCAGTTCCGTCCCAATTTTAAAGAAAAGTACTGCGGATACTACGGATAAGTAGAATGAAAGGGGATCCACCATAACGTATTTTCAAGATATCAATATTACATAAAAGTCAGGCATTTAAAAATCAGTCTATAAAGAAAATTAAAATAAAAAAATTAGCATTTATGTGCATAGAGACGAAGAAGTAAAAATATGCTAGAAAAATTTTATGCTGTCTTTTAAAATCATTTTGTTTTCATATTAAAACTTGAAATAAATGTTGAAACATATATTTGAGACAAAAATTGCAATAAGCCAGCACCAAATGTAGTATTTCAGTATACATTCACAGACAAAAATACTAAACGCTTATTATTCAACCATAATAATAATTAATTTTGACAAACTAGCTTTCCTAAGTGCCACTTTTTCTATTATCTTACGGAACAGTAGTTTCTAGGCAATATGTGATATCATTTACGCATCATTTGAACTCAATAGCTTCGTATATTCGATAACAAAAATTGAATATCTTGAGATGTGAGCAAAATCACATGACAATCGCAATGAAAAGCGCCTACTAAACAAGATTGATTGCTTACATACGTACCGGAAAACATCAGATAAAATTTACAGTAGCAAAATCTTCAATAAGAGATTTATACTTCCGTTTATTAGGCAATATTCCAATGGTAGAGGTTTAATACCGGTTCAAATCTCATTCTTCTCGTTGCTAAAACATCACACAATAATATGGACACCTTCTAGAGACATTCGGATTTTTTTTTAAAGCAGGAGTTGGGAAAAATAAGCAATGCCCTCATCGGGACTCGAACCTCAGACCTCTCGAATACGCGCCAAATGCGCTGACCATTACAACACGAAGGCATGCTAAGAAGGCGGGAGAAATACCTTATATACTCCCCTTTTAAAAGCGCAACTGGGAATCAGAGGACCCAATCGCCTAATCCTGATGGTTGAGAATCATCTCCACCACTTATTTTAGTTCGGGCGCCGCTGTAGAGACATTAAGTTATTTCGAAGCAGGAGACGTGAAAAATGAGGAATGCCTTCGTCGGGACTCGAACCTTTCGAATACGCGCCGAGTGTGCTGACCATTACATCTCGAAGGCATGCTAAGAAAGCGGAAGAAATACTTTATAAAATCTAAAGAAAGCACTGAGTATATAAAAGTTCGAGAAATTATTAAAACTGGAAGTCTTAATAAAATATTTATTTACTCATTGAATGGAAGAAGAACAATAAGACGAAAGCAAGACTAGTGTAGAAGCAGTAATGGCGTAGAGCAGGAGTGGCAAAATATGGTCCGAAAAATAAAACTTATGTGTGCCACTTTCCAACTTAGACTCCTCCGCTAACACATTAGAAACTACAAAAAGGCCAAAAAAATCATATGTAGTCTGATTATGGGATTTATACGCAAATAGGATTTTTTTTTATGTAGGTCTGAGTAGTGGGCATTTAAAGAATAATGTAATAATAATACAGAGGTACAATCTAAGGTTTTGTTGTTAATAAACATTTTCAAAAGTTCAGTTAGTTGTATTATGTATAAAATAAGAATGAATAATTCGAAAGATTCATTTCTTAATAACTATTAAACAGTCAGTACTTAAATGTGGTTTTTGAATATGTAGTTTTTTTCACCAAGTCACCAAGTTTCTGAAGATGCTAACAAAATTTGTATTTTTGGTACATATAAGTTAATCTTGAATGATATTTTGATTTTATTATGTTCATAACAGAAAATCTTTGTTCACAAACATATGATCCAAGCCTAGAACAGTACCTAACAGCCAAATCGCATAAATCTGGAAAATTGCTTATAGGTACAAATTTCCAGATTTCAATATAATTTGGATCACTTGCAGTTGAAATAAGTTCTTTATATTTGCTTTTCAATATAGTATGCTGCTGCTGTAGGTCAATAATTTCGATTTGGATTTAAGTTGGGTAACAATTAACGTTTTGCAGAGAAATTAAATTATTATAGTTATTCTAATGTGGAATAACTATAAGTTAATATATTAACTATAATTTTCGTGTGTATCTATTGACGGAGTTGATACAGAACATATAATTATTTTTTCAAATCTTTTAACTCAATAGGTCTTCGCTCGCCACTGTCAAAACTCCACCGTGATACAATATGGCACGCGCGCCGTGGGTTGGCCATCCTTAAGTATAGCATCCAACTACTAAAGACCTAATAAAGGGAAAGAACCACAACAAATTACAGTGATAGTTTTGAATACGACCAACTTGATACACTCGATGCTTTTAAATACGTCCAACTTGAAATTAACAACTTGTGTTTAGCGTAGATTAAGTCAAGAACTCAATCGATTTCGAGGGCAATTAGGTACGTGTCTCTCTTCATCAGGAGCAAAGAAACCTATAAGACTCAGGTCAGGACCTTGTATCAGTCTTGCAGATTTCTTTGTTGCTCCTAACGAAGAGAGACCCGCACCTGTTTGCCCTCGTAAACCGACCGAGTTCTTTACTAAATCTACTCCAAATGCAAGATTGTTGCTTTGATAATTTTACATTTCACTTTGGCGTGCTTTGATCTACGATATTTGTTTGGAATACTATTTAAGTTCGATGAGTCGCGGCAGTGCGCTGCACATGTTTACCTCTTTCGAGACAATGCTAAGACAGCCCACGAGCATCATTACACTTATTGCAAATATTCAATAAACAACCCGCGCTATAACTCTGGATTTTCCAGTGATTTTTGTATTTTTTCAAGGAAATGTTTTGTAATTTCATTAATAATAATGAGTTTTAGGAAATTTCATGAGAGTCAAGGAATTCAGAAAATTGTCGGGATCACTATGGGGGTGAAAAGGTGATTATTGAAAAGTATGGAGATGGCATGCATATCTGGTACTTGGCTGCTGCATATGCCAAGAACGATTGTGCCTTGTTATTGTGAAAAAAAGACGCTATTAAATTATCAAACTTTGTGAAGGGGATGAAGTAAATTACCGAACGTAGTGACGTTAGAGCATGCTGAGAAATAGCGTTTGATCTGGAGAGCAAAAAAGTATTTATGTACAATATCATGTGCAATGCTTTATTAATATGCAGTGTATATTTCATCCAATGCTTTTGTATATTTTAATATTTAACCATGTTATAACAATAATTATTTGATGAGAGCGGATTAGTAATTTTTCCTTTATTTCTTAATGCTTTTGGTTTTATTTAATTTACGCAAAGCAGTCGAGGGTTCTCCGCCTAAGAGGAGGGATGCTTTCGTGGAGGACTTTCTAAGAACACTGATTCGTATACACGTTAAACATGGGAAAAATCATGAAAACGCCCACGCAATCAGCTCGTTCGCCCGGGTTCAAACCCCAGACCGAACTACCAATATCCAGTTACTTAAACGCGCGGCCGCTGGTCGGCTCCATTTCTTTACGGAAAATTTCGTTTGATATACATTTTATTATTGGTACATTTTAAAATGGTAAAGCACTCGAGGATTATCTGCCTAAGGGAAGGGATGCCTTCGTGGAGGACTTTCTAAAGGGAACTGGCTCGTATACACGTTACAAATGGGGAAAACCACGAAAACGCCCATGCAGCCAGCCCGTTCGCCGGGATGCGAATCCCGGACTGAACTACCAGTGTTCAGCGACTTTAACGCTGGGCAACGAACTCGGCAACGTTGCTCGGCTCCAGTTTGATATACATCTAAGAATCTAGAATGGATTAATGTCATATATTGGGGTTACACTGTACTTTAAAATTAAAATATGCTAGAACTCTGATTTTTCAAAAACACTGGGCGAAGTCATTTGGAATAATAGCTGTTTCCTAGGTAACGCTCGTTTATAAGCTATGTTTGACAATAAGTGGTTTTCTGACTACATTAAACATAAAATAAGCTTCAGAACCTTTTTTTTCTTTTAAACTTTTCACTTCCATTTGAGTCGTATAAAGAAATTTATGCATTTCTGTTATAAAAATTTGTTGCATTTTTACTTTAATTAGAGATATCATTTTTAAGCTATGAAACCACTGTTTTTAGATGAAGATGAAACCACTGCACTGTAATTTAAATGAATAAGTGTTTAAAAAAAGCAGATTTTAAAAATGAAATAAAAATAGCAATATACCCCAAACAGCTCGAAGATTAGAATATTCAGCATCTTCTTCTGCAGTATTACCATCGACAGTGCTAGGCAATTCACAAATTCTACATATGATGACAAAATTTGGGATAGTAAAGGTTTTAAACATATATTGGAAACTTTGATGTTTACATATCGGCAACTTATACTTTTTTTAAAGATTAAAATTAAAATTTATCCCATAGATATAGCAATAAAAATAGATAGCTCATTTTGCAATAAAACCCGATACCTGCCAGAAAGTTGGTAACAGCCATGAGATTATAGAAAAAATGGCAGTTATCGCAATTGTAATTGCGCCTTTCTGCGTACCTTCGAGGTGTAACGGTAGAACACTCGGCGCGTATTCTAGAGCAGTGCTCCGCAACCGGTGTGCCATGAGTAGGATATAGGTGTGCCGCAATCAAATACATGTATTTGACATTTTGCAATTTTTTATCATGTATTTAATACACAATGACAATTTTTTTACTTAATATGTTTTTATATATTTTACTGTTGTGTGGTTGTGTGTGTGATTGTAAGTGTGTCAGCATTTGAATTTTTTCGGCACTTCCTTGATAACTCGGAACTAAAAAATATATAACTTTTTTTAAACATAAATTTAAACGAAATATATTGGTTTCACACCATTTTAATTAAAAATAATAGCTCTGAAACTGTTTTTTTTTAAATTTGAAATAAACCAATCAAATTAAAGAATTTTTTTAAAAAATTTTTTTTTAAAAATTTCGATTATTATGATAATTATTACGATTGCATATAAATAAATATGTTATGGTTTTATAATTGTATATTTTTCAAATTAAAAACAAAAATTTATTGTAAATTTTGTGTATAAATCAATACATATATACATTAGCTTTTGGTGTGCCACGAAATTCCAGAAAGATTTTTTGTGCGTCGCAGGTGAGAAAAGGTTGCGGAGCACTGTTCTAGAGATCCAGGCCCAAGTTCCGGTGAGAGCATTGCTCATTTTTCATGTTTTCTGCTTCAAAAAAAATCCTAATAACTACAAACTATTGTTCCCTTCATATACTATGTGTTTATACACTTGGAAGAGAACTAGAAAACGTTTAGGAAATGAAATGAAAAAATAATAAAAATTGAGCGCTTTTATGGATGTATAGGTCAAAATTACTTTTCACCATCGATTTGATGGTTGCTTTTCTGGTTTTCTTAAATGTAATAAGAATATAAACCACTTTTCCATAGAAAGTCTTCCACTAAAAGTATGTTATCCCGTTCACAGGCAGACATTCCACATTTTACACTTACGTGCATTCGACTAAACAATCAAATTAGCACAGTCTTTTCATTTAAGGAATCTTCCAAAATTAATTTGTGTTGAGAAGTGGTTCGCTGTCTATTCAAACACTGCACAAAAATTAATAATCTAGATCATCATTTCTTGAATTTCATGACCCCTTTCTTCGTTACCCACAGGTAAATTGTAAGGTCTCGTTTACTTTATTAACCAGTTATGTTACGTTAGTTTACCGTCCTGATACTTTTGCTTCCCATTCTCCTAGAAGAATGTAAATTTCTAGCTGGCGTGATACTTAAATGAGGTAGGAAGAATATAGGATACTTAAAGGAAGGTTTCAGAGGGTAGAATCAGAGCATGGTTTACCCGCTGAAGGCCACATTGCTAATTTGATTCCTTTGAGAATAGTATTCTACGGCGTTGCGTTGTTCTCGCCATTAGGTTTGTCATACTATCTTTAGGTCAGCCAACTTCCGCGCTACTCTAGTTGTGTAGTCGTTAGACTAATTTACTTTTACTTAATTAAGTCAAATACATTACCTTTGATTTAAGCCATACATTCTGGCTTCTGTAAGCCCGAGTGGTGCCGTCTGTTAATCTGTGTCAAATAAAAAGGTCCTTTACACACTTTTCCCTGTCTCTGTGGTGTTTTACAAAAACATAGTTATAATTTACTCACTTAAAGTCTTAAGATGTTTCTTACAGTTTATGGTACCCAGGGATACGAGACATTATAAAACATAAAATAAATGTAGTAGGTACTGCCTGTTACGTATATTTTTGGAGGCCTGCTTCTAATGAATATAAATTAATATTATCTATTAAATAATAATAATAAATACATAACATCGTTAAACAAATTCTTCAAAAATTTCGAGTTCCAACAAAAGTTACCTCTGGATCGCCTGCTAGGTTGCGAAAATTATTTAAGAAAGTCATGATCTTGTTCTAATAATTACGGCTTTTTTCTTAAATATCTGATAAAATTCATTTGTTGGGCATTTAGCTCTTTTTCAAAGAGGTTTCAAATACAAAATAACAATTTAAATGCGCTTTGCACTTTCTTTATTCGTTATCTAGTAAAACGAGTTCAAAAGGCCTCATTGTAATTCTCTTTGCCGGATATGAAAGAGCCATCAGTAAATTGGGTTTCATTGTTCCCCGCCATTCACGTGGGATATATCACTATCTTTCTTTAGAATTACTTTCTGAAAGATCACACGTGCTTTCACTGGCGTGGTTTTCAAATTAAAGAGAAAAAGGAGATTAGATGGTTCAACCTCTGAACTCATCCCAACGAAAATAGCCTTGGAAGTAGGCGGAGCTCGAACGTCGCTTCCCAGCAATTACCGGCAACTTTTGTCACAGAAAAGACATAGAAGCAAACAAGAAAAGAATAAATAGGGTTCATATCAGCCGTCGCCGTAGAGTGGGATATCAGAAAACAAAGTGGAATTCCACAATGTCCCTGTTGTCATAAGTTTGTTTTCCTCTCTTCCATAGTATGAAATATTCAAATTTCGATAACACCACCTCTATTGTGTTTAAGTGTGTCACATCATAGGTGTTAATGGTGCACAGAGTGCAATTTTGAAGTCATCATTGGGTACCTGCCTATTTTGACATAGCTTTTTTTTTTTCAATTTATTTCCTTGAAATTTCCATATTCCGCTATACTATACTGCCTCGAATGTAAGACTATACTGCCTCGAATGTAAGGTAGTCTTACAACAGGACGACCGTGAATTTTTTCAAGTGTTTAACCACAAGAAAAAACAATTATTTTTTGCGCATAAAAAACCTGCTCATATTACTTCGGCACCTTAATGTCACTAATAATATTTGATGAGATGACCTGGAAGCTTCCAAATTTTATATTACGTTCAAAGGGGCGCTGTTTTCATTTAAATGCATACACGTTTTGAGAGCATTTGGACTAATATGTAAAAACAGCATATTTTAAAATTTTCGATAAACAGTGTCGCACTCTGGAGATAAAAATGCATTATTTCTTAGAGTATTGCCATTGCTTACTTTGAAGTCTTTAAGTTTTTATAAAAGAAAATCGCTAAAGGTTTACAAAGTACGAAACAGAAAATAAAACAAATTCGAAATTCAAAATTCAGGTTGTAGAGAAATTAAATATTTTTTGAAAGTAGGAGATGTGAAAAATGAACAACGCCCTCGCCGGGTCTCGAACCTCGAACCTCTCGAATGTGCTGGCCATTACACCACAAAGGCATGCTAAGAAGCCGGGATAAATGCCTTATATACTTTCCCTTTTAAAGGGAGATTGAGGATTAGGGGACCAAATCGACAAATCCTGGTGGTGGATAATTTTCATCCATGATCTTTAGTTCAGGCTCCAATGTAGAGATATTAGGTAATTTTTGAAAGCAGGAGATGTGAAAAATGAACAATGCCCTAGCCGGTACTCGAACCTCTCGAATACGCGTCGAGTTTGCTGGCCATTACACTACGAAGGCATATGAAGAAGGCGGGAGAAATACCTTATAGGGTTTCCAGGTGCCCATATTCTGGTGGAGGTCTACGTTATTCAAAATCTGATGGCTCTAGGTATCGTCGTTTTTTCACAATGCAAGAAACATACATACATTCGAGTAGTTTCTTCGCTGTTTAATTTCTTTAAATATAATACAGACCACCAATTAAAAAATTGATTCAACGCTTTTGGGGTAATCCGACGCAAAATGACGTTTGGAGATTAATAGCCAGTTGGTTAACGCCCGTTTGGGATAAAAATGCTTCTAGAATAAAATGCACTTACATTATTTTTTATGAAAAGCAAAAGCAGTTTTATGTCTGGACAACCTCTGTAGTCATTTGTTGCATGAATATTTTCCTTAATTGTACCTTTATTTTTACACGAGTGATCATACGCATTAAAGTAACGATGGAATTCTTGAGTTTCAGGCAAAAATTAAAAATGAAAACTTAATTAAACTCTGTAAAAGTAGTTAAACTGCAAACGATTTTGCCCTTTAACCAATACCGAGCAACAGAAGAATGAAAAAAGCAAACAGAACTTAAAATTACTTTTGTGAAATGCGACCTACTTTTCTTTCGTAATTTATTTTAGCTTCTCTCACACTTCTGTGTCCTTCTTATTTTTGCTGAAGATGAGAGAAATAAGTGTCGCATATTCTGAATGTCAATTCAAAGAGAATTTCGCCACGCAGAGAAAGTTACCCGTACATGGAGTTCATCCTTTTGATCGTGCTCGAAATGTGTGCCATGAAGGGTGTCGGGAGGTTCCATCACCAGAATAATAAACAGATGTTAATTTCCTTCTTTTCAAGATGCGCCAAATTAGAAAAATAAACCACGTGAGTGGTTGTCTTTGTTCCTGATGCAGTATGGGGTCTTGGATTAGAAGCTTATAGTGGAACAAACTCTTTTTTTTCCATCCCAAAGTCTTCAGACGTGTCTGGTGAAAAAAAAAATTCCAAAAGTCTACTGATTCCAAAACCGCACACATGCACCGTAGCTTTTCATGTTTGCTTTTGAACAAGATAGGTTTTAAATACCCAATTAAATCTTATATTGCGCAGGAAGATGGTCATGTAAAGAATTGTTGAGTGCGTACGAGTTCGTAATGGATTGAATGCACGCAGCTCCTATGATAGATTGATAAAATTTACTTAATTAAAAGAAACACTTCAAAGTCCTAGAAATTTTCACAGAAGCACCCCAGTATCAGAGAGTACAACCAATAGTTACGCTTCTAAGAGCGTTAAAATAATGCATTGCAAAGCGCCTCTAATGAGAAAGCTAATCCGATCTCACGTTGAACTAACAACTCTCAACTATAACA
Organism: Stegodyphus mimosarum; assembly: GCA_000611955.2. Lineage (NCBI taxonomy): Eukaryota > Metazoa > Arthropoda > Arachnida > Araneae > Eresidae > Stegodyphus > Stegodyphus mimosarum. The sequence continues at coordinate 240,471 of KK118531.1, forward strand.
CCTAATTAACCGAGAGCAGATGCTCTCTTCGGCCTCATATAATTTTCAACCGGCCGAGATACTTCTAGTACTTTCTGTTTCTCGAAATTATTGGAAAGCAATACGAGGGTCGAATTACGGTTATAGCTAATATAGTGGTCAATTACATGTATTCAGTTACAAACTTATTACGGTGATACAGGGACCGGATCAAAATGTCGCCAAGTTTAGCGACTTTTGACGATTTCTCTCCAAATTTGGCAACAAAATAAGTCGCTAACACCATTGTCAGCTTGGTGATATCTCGCGAAATTACCGAGATACTCATTTACACAATGTTAAATGGACTTGCCTCTGTATTCCTACTTTTCCGGCATAGCTTCTCTCTTTAGATTTTTCGCATTACATTACATAGAAAAATACAATAATTTCATACATAATTGGATTAAAATCGTCTATACAAAATACAAATACATACAAAATTCATAACAGCATTGAAATAGAATTGACGTTAAAAAGGTAGCATTCTTTTGTTAAAATTCTCTTATTTATGGTTCCTATTTTACTTGAACCAGAGTGATAGCATCTTTTTTTTATTAAAAAAATGCCAGTAAATGTTTTTTTTTTTACATATTGTCCCAAAAAACAAGTTTTCTCTAATGTATGTGCTTCTATAACAATAAATGTTTACATTATACTTTCAACTGTTTCAATTCTCATCATACATATTTGAGATTAAATAATTACTAGCAAAATTAGCATTGATAGAGTGACTCACAGAAATTAAAAAATTATTGGAGATCTTATGGCGATTATCATATTAAAGACAAGATTTTCTCCCTCTTATTTATGGAACTAATGCCATGATTTAATCTATGCACCAAGAAATGCTTTTATAAGTTCAGTTTTTGTAATATACATAAAAATTTACACTACATTTACCTTTCTCCTTCATTTCATTTCATTTACACGGTAACCTATCGTATTTATTTCACTAATTTTCCTCTTTCTGCTTCCTATTCAACTTGAAAAATGCTTTGATAATTTTGATGTTATTCCGATCATCATTTAATATGCGATACTTTTGTATTGAAACTAATTTATGACACAAAATTTTTAATTCATTTGTTTTATTCCTGAATACTGTTTTTTTAACCGCATTCCCATTCTTAATTTAATTGGACTTATTTGAAATTTTTAAATGTGATATAGTCTACAGTTTTATGTCTCATGTAAATCCCACCAGTACAAGAGTATTTATGACAGCTGGGAATATTTATGGCAATCTGGAACGGATTCGATCTCTGAAAACACGCTGGCAATAAGGTTGGTTTTCCCCATGTGTACCATGAATAAGAGCAAGTTTCCTTCATAAAGTACTTCATGAGGGCATCTCTTCCCTTAAGTATATAGAACTCATGCGCTTCAGCATATTCATATAGTTTTACCTTCTTTCTTATGTTTATCAATGCAAATAGACGTTCGACGTCATAGCATGTAGTCAGGTCTCGCTTTGTTTGAAAAAGTTAACAGATCTTTCTACCATTAGCAAGATGAAAAGATCCGTCTGTAGCAAAAAATCTATCTGTAGCAGGCAATGCTATGTATTGCAAGAAGATGTTTCTGTCTTCCAGTGAAAATTGAATATTTGAAACTCAATAAGGTGTAAAAAAGTATAGTTCAATTAACTTCTACGTATCTGTAAGAGAAAGAGTTTCCATTACTAACTCAAACAAAACCAAAGTACTAAAATCGACTTGATACTCCTATCGAACTTGGACTTTAAGCTTAAAAGCATGCATCCAAACATCGAACATTTGCGCTAAAATCGGCAAACTGATGCATTTCATTAATGTGAATACAAGCCTTTATTTAAATTATAGTTATTAAGATAAAGATTATCCAAGTTCTGATAGCCTTGAGTTATTGAAACAAACGCTATGTTTCTCTTTTAACTTAATTGCTTAATCCCAATATAAAAATAAATTAACTTTAAGTAATCGTGTTTTAAAAATATAAATATATTTGTAGTAACACATGCTAAAACATTTCTTTCGAAAGAGAAAGAATATGTAAGAACAACGTTTGTTTATGTATTCTCTAACAGTTTTTTTTATCGCGTATCGCTAAGACGAAAATTGTACCCATGTAATATAAAATAATACAATATATAAATAAAAAAAAAATTGAAAGCTTTCAGATTTTACATTACTCCCAAAGGGGCGATTTTTAACGTTTTCTTTCTTACCTTTACTTATTAAATATCATGTTCTTCGCACTTAAATCTTAAAATGCAATTCAACGGCAATACCACAAAAGAATTTTTAAATAAGCATATCATTAGTATTTCCGATACACAGGCTCGCGCGCTGGAGATAAAAATGTTTTTTATTTTTTTGTACAGTATTGCCATTCCTCGCTTTGAAATCGTTGAGTTGGTTAATCAAAAATTCTTTAATGCCTGACAAAATTAGATAATAAAAATTCCAAATTAGGGCTTCTAAATGCCCATATTCGGTGGAGGATTACGTTATTCAAAATTTGATGGCTCTAGGTACCGTTGTTTTATCACAATGCGATAAATATATATACATTTATGCAGTCTTCCCCATTTAATTTCTTTAAATATAATACAGGGCTGTAATATTTGGCAGCAACGGTTTGAAAAGAGAATCAACGCAAAACGCCAAAACGAAATTATAGCCCTTCTACGCTAACGCCCTTTGAGCTGAAAAAAACAAAAGTTGAAACATTGCTCTAGCAAATTGTTTTAAAAAATCATAACTAGTGCAAGAGGTCGATATGAAGTTTCAGAGCTTCGCAATTATGATATTATTACGAATATTTTGTATAGATGTAAATAACTTTAGTAAAATTATATGTGAAACTGTAGTATTACTTTTATATAATGTGTTATCAAATGCTTGAAAGAGACGATGCAGTGACGTAAAAATAAGATTACAAGGGCAAGCCTATTTAACATTGAGTGAATGACTATCTCGCTAAACTGGCGAGATATCACATAGCTGGTGACGGTTTTGGCGACTAATTGTGTCACAAATTAGGCAAGAAATTGCCAAAGATCGCCAAACTTAGTAACATTATGTTTCGGTCTCTGTATAACAGCAACAGATATTCTGATTAAGTAAATAGAATCGATCATTATATGCAGCTGTAACCGTATCCGGTCTTTAGATGTATTCATATAATTTCGAGAAGTCGAAGGTACTAGAGTTCCCTCGGCGGCCGGAGGAAAACTGCATAAGGTCGGAGAGATCAACAATTCATCAGTTGTTCGTTCAGAGTGATTTCGGAGTATTGAGATATCGTGAGAGCTTCGCGTTTTAGATGCGCTTCGCACTGGATTGTGTTTGACATTCTTAGTAGTTTTGAATGTAACTATTGATTGTGCTTTGTATAACTATTGAATGTAACTATTGATTGTATTTTTTGATACTCAGAAGAGTTGTATTGAGTACGTTTGTGGAAAGTTCCAGAACCGTAAAGCCTTTGTTTTTGTAAAAATAAATTTTATCAAACTATGATCGGCTGTGTGTTCATTCAGTCTATCATTAACCAGTACGCACGCAACAATAGCATTGTAAAATGGAACACTTAAAATTGTGTTATAATTTCAAGCTAAAGACATTCTGAAGGGCGTTAAGATTGGCTAGTTTAATGATCTATTTAAAAACTAGAAGATTCATTTGAAATCATGGAAAAAGAGTTAAATGTAAGATACTAGTTTCAAATGTATAATTTTGGATAGAGGTTCTAGCAGCGGTTTTAATTCCAAATGTCATGCTTGTGGATAGTTGATGACGGTTATAAGGGATTGCTAGTGGCAAAAAATTGAAGCAAATCACTCTTTTATGTTTTGTACTAAAACGTGTACCAATCTAAGTATTACTACGCAAAGGCGTGTGATCCCAAAGCGCAGTTAAAAAAAAACTGATGTTTACACTCTATGACTTCCTTGTAAGAACTATTAAATTATACATATTTTCCCTGCATTTCATTTAAACTGATTGAATTGAATGAAATCTACTTTGTCGATAGCGCATAAACCACAACAGAATAAATGCACTCTTTAAAATTCACTATATTTATTCACCATAACGACACTCTGTCACTAGATTCACTTAACAGCGTTGCATCTCATTCAATTTATAACTCAGAATGCACAAAAATTACATCATCTGAAGAGTGATCACGATGTATAAAAGAAATTAAACAAATAAAAAGGAAACAGTTTTTCACAGACGATTCAGAGCCGCTTACTTAATGCGCATGCGCTACTCGTGAACAGTTCCCCTGTCTGAGACAGATTGACGATAATACTTGCTACCAGCAGAAACACTTATTTCCTCGAATTTCATTAGAGACATATTTCTCATTTAATTAATTCCGTTCTAACTTCGCGGCAAGGCAAAAATACATAACAACTTAAAATATCTTCATTAAAAATTGAAAGATATAGAAAAACATGAAACACCAAAAGAATTAATTCACTATTCTGCTAAGTTTCAAATGTAAACAAATATGGCTGCTATGGTAAAACGAAATTGGGCTTAGCCGCAACTAAACAACTTTTAAATTGCTCATAATTCTACGGATATTGCAGCAGATAAAAATAATGTAACAAACATACTATGATGAGTACTTTAATTTAGTTAAATGCTTGGTACACTTTCGAATCTGGCATACTATAAATCTCAGGACTACTCAAGGAGCTTATTCTTTAATATGACGCTTCATTTAATCCTGCCACTTCCTTGTATGGTCTATTAGACACAAGACTTCCTTGTTTGGTCTATTAAATTTTACACAATTTTTGTTGGATTTCATTTAAATGTTTTCCTAGAATTTCATTAGAGATATATTTCTCGTTTAATGAATTCAGTTCTCACTTCGTGACAAAAGAAAAATGCATAAAAACTCAAAACATCTTCGTTAAAAATTGTAAAACACAGAAAACAGTTAAAAAAACAATTTTAATGAAAATTAGAGTTTCGAATGGAAAACAAGCAATTCGGCAAGCGGCAAAGAAAGCAAACTCAGCAAAAAGACACTGAATGTGCAGAAATTGTCTTAATTCGCTATTACCCTAAAATTTCAAATGTAAACAAATGGCGCTTCATTAAATTTAACTCGTCCCTTAAACTTTTAAATTGTTAATAATTCAACAACTATTGCACCCAAACTACTAAAGGCATAAAAACCTTAACCGTGACATAAAAACCACATAATTCAATCACTTTTAAAACAAAAAATGCACAATTTACCATCATATAAGAATAAAAACCTATGTTCAAAAAACCAGGTAACAAAGTGGCAATATATATATATGTCATAATTCGGAAGCATAGAAGAGGAGTCAGCTTGCAGTCGTCGTGACGGAAGATGGATATTTTGGTGCGCAGTTAACAGGGTACTTTTAGCAGCTTTCGATAGTCGAGTAGAAAGATGGAAGAAGATGTTAACACAATCCAAGTTCAGCTAATTACCATATTTATTTCTAGGCACATTAGGTTCATTCTTCGTAGACAATATACTTTTTGATCATAGCAATTACATAATTTCTCATATTTACAGGCTAAAGGGGGCGACATCCTTTTAGACGGAGAAGCAAAGCAGCGAGGATATTTTAGCAGTGGCAGAAACTAGGAAAAGAAGTGACGCAATTACGTGCCACAGATATTTATACTAGAGTAAGTGCGATTCTATAGACAAGCTATGATTGGTTAATATTAGTTTTGGTCGCCCTTTTCAGTAGCGTTACATAACGTAGAGAAATCTCGAATTTGGCAGAGCAGATGAATTTAGGGGAAAAGCACGAAATTTAGACTGTTAATTTTGTGGTCGTAATTATTTTCTAAATCAGCCGTCGTATTTTGTCACATATTACACACACACACACACACATATATATATATATATATATGCAATTGGTGCAGCCGATTGAACACAAAATGGAGGTGAACACGTACATGTTATAGCAGTCCCATATACAAAATTTCAAAGTTCTACGGCTACTCGTTCTTGAGTTATGCTAGGTACATACATATTTTCATACGTATGCACGTATAGACGTCAAGAAAAACATCTCCTCTGAATCCATTTTACAATGCGTTTTGGCAATAACTGCCCTTCATTCTGTTCGTACGTACAGATGTCAGGCAAAAACATCGTTCATATATATCATCTGTTGTTTTGAGTTATTGAAAGGTACTATGGAAGAAATGTGGTTCATATTTCGAATAAATAGAGAAGGCAAAGTGGAAAGAGCGTTGTTTACTTAATTCACTTTAATACTAAAATTTTAATTACATGAATGAGAGCATTTCTTAAACGTGAATTGCCTTAAGTACTTACTAGCTTGCTCGAAGTATTATATTGTAAATGCTAAGTATATACATCTGCAGCCAAGTTAGCTTTCAATGAATAATGATTTGGGACCACAGACGTATAAAAAAAAGTAATGCTGTTCTCCAATATCGTAAATTAGAAGTCGGAATCTTAAACCTCAAAGGCAAATTTCAAATAAAGAATAAAATAAATAAGGCAGTATTTTGCGAGATTTGTTAAGTCCTTCAACACCTGAAACTTACGAAGATTTCCAAATACGTCAGTAATCGCTTTTCATAATTGTCATTTTATTATTCTTTGATTTTGCAGCCCACATTTATATGTATCACAATTAGGCTGTTAAAAACTCATTCATCACACATCTGAACTTTTCTTCTTTTTAGACCGATTTCTTTCATCCTGAATTCAGCTTTCTTCCAGTTCAATAATTTATGAACGGAAACAAATCCATTTATGTAGCGATTAACATACGACCCTTTAACCTTTCTAGATTTCTCATCGTTAATGTCAGAGTGATACACATTCTTTTATTTATTAGCTTTAGACAGCTTTCTTTAATAAATGTAGAGTACATATATTTGTTCTCATTAGTATTTTTTATCGAACTGACGATTTAAAAATTTTAAAAATTATACCTTCATTTATTTAAGGATTAATTTTGTTTTAGATACAAATATTTCAAAATTATTATTATTATTAAACTGTTAATTTACTTTCAAAGAAAACTATTTCATAGTGATCTGTTACTAGCATTTAATTCGCAATTAATAATCAGTTACTAATAATAACTACTGTAATTTCCCTTAACGCCCTAAAATAGTATGTCTAAAGATTTTTTATGTGAGGAACTATTCTAGAATAATTATCCTCCCTCAAGGGACCCCCGTCACAAAATGATTCGGTTCATTATCTTGCGGAGGATCACCGAACCCAATTCCGTAGCATTAATATGGGAAACATTGCAACTAACAGTTGAACTCTATCCCAATTTCGTTACAGAACATAGAGGAGGACGGTCTTACGCTCCATAACTTTCATTATGTGTAGTAAAAATGTTAAAAATAAAATTAAATCCTAGTTTCTCTCAAGGAGTTCTCCAAAATAATCAAATTCCTTAAGCTTTTATTTTATTATTAATTTCTGCAGCTATAATGACGCTTTTAAGAGGTTTATACCATTTTAGGACACCCCCTTCCGAAAAAAAGCAGAAACAAAGGCTTTTCCTAATTATTACTTATTTCTATTTTTGAAGACCTAGACAAAAACTGAAACCTTCTGACTGCAATACCCCCTCGAGGAAACACTAGTGTCCAGCTTTAATACAGATCAATGAAATTCATTGTCAAAAAAATTGCGAGTTTTTTTTTCAAGCACTCACAATTTTTAATTTTTTTAAATACCAATCTCAAAAATTTTTAAATACTAGTCTGAGATTAGATTATAAGGTATTCTTTCTCTCCTTCCAGCATGCTTTCGTGGTGTAAAGATAGCAGACTCTGGCAAATTTCGAGAGGTACAGGTTCAAGTCCCGGCGAGAGAATTGCTTATTTTTCATGTCTCCTGCTTCAAAATAACCTAATGACTCTGCAAGACGATTAAGAATTAAATATTATTAAAAATGAATCCTCTGTATTTTAGAGTTTTTTTTTGCTCTCTCCAGACCTAAATACTAGAAATAGTTTCTATATATTAGAAATATAATAGTTTCAACATAATTAGAAACTAATGCTTTTCAAATACTCGATAATTTGGCTTTTAGTTCCTCATAAGCTTCTCACAATCACTGGTCCTGCGTTCAAATCTCCTATACTGACACTGCCTCTATTATTACGCATTGAATAAAGTGTAACGTGTTCACTCAACATGCAAGGTCCTGTTCAAGAAAAATTGTCGGAGGAGAAAAACAGAAAGACGCTAGAAGCAGCTGTTAACAAAGCGCCCAAAGCCATAAGAATTTAAAATTATTTTCCATGCGTTATCTGGCACCACCAGTTCTCAAAGTGTTGCCATTCTCCAAAGCATAAAATCTTGTCTTTTGTTTTTCATATTTAATAACTCTGTTACTGATTATCCCAATGAGAGATTAAAAACAGAAAAAAACGCCTCGATAATTTAAATCCTTATTTTACTTTTATTAGGAATGCATTCAATTGATGTAAATTAAAAAAACATAATTAAACTACATTTGATTTGACTGAAATTTTTAGGAATATTCGGAATTTTTTTGTAATTGTTAAAAATATTTCTAACATTACGTAACTGAATAAAATAACTAAAATAATTTTTAAAAATATTTTAAGAGTTTTTAATTCTTTAATACTGATTAATTTGTTTTAGATATTTAAACGCAAACTGTTTTCATGAATTACCATAGCATAAATTGAATTCTTCAGACTGATATTTTTTGCTTCTGATTTCTTTACTTTCAGCTTCAGTTTTCGTATTTCGTCCAAATTTCGACTTGCAAATATATTATTTCCAAATTTGACATCTAAGTGCAAAAGCGTTATGATTTTAACTTAAAAACTTAAATTTTATTTTTTAAAAACGGTAAAATAACAAGTGTATTATCTCCAGAATAAAATACGGAAAATTATAAATAGATTATTGGTACAACCTACATTTTTTTCCTTTCGTTTTCCTTGAAAATACAATTTACCGTCGAAACGAAATGTTTAAGGCTTCAAAAGAAAGCTCTCTTTATTTTAAAGGATATAATATAATGTTTGACAAAAATTATTTGACTTTAAATAATCTACTCGGTTAGATCCGAAAATCGATTCTGATGACAAATATTCGAGACCCTCTTACTTCTGCTCACTATTAAGTATCGCAGACTTATCCTAGCAGATTAAAGTTTTAAAATTATAAATGAAAGAGGATTGTAATAGCTTTTAATTGGCTATAATTACATTTACTGCATTAGGCTGCTCATTCAGAAGTCTGGCCATCATCAATGGAAGCAAATTGGAAAGAAAGAAAAAAAAAGAAAACAAAATAATTTTGAAGCTGTAGGGTTCTTAAGTAACTTAACCAGTTAGTATGATTTCATTCTTTACTATAACTTCTCCTTTCAGCATTCCTCACCAGAATACAAATTAGCTGTGTGTATTTTAAGCTGAGGTTTTTAGATCTGAAACAAAGAGCGTTTCTGGCATCGCGTACGTGCTACATGATCGGTTTCCTTCTAGCTCTAAGAGTTGTAATTATTCGGCTTTGCGGTCTCTCGTTGCCGACACTTTCATTCTGATCCACCAATAGAGTTACTGCGCAGCTTCTGATATGGTATTTAATTGTGTAGTCTTCGACTGACCCTGAACGTTTAATTTAAATTTGACTGTCTGTTTATTTGAATCACTACGAGTTGTGTTTATTTTAGCAAAAGAGCAAGCACATATGCTCTTAGTTCTGTTTAAATAAAAAAATTATTTTAACCTTCTCAAGACCTTTCTCGTTATTTTCAGTTGTAACGACAAGTCGCGTCACTTTTCTTACGGTTATACGACTTAAGCAGCATTATTAGATTAAGTGAAACTCTACAAAGCCCTTAAAAAACTAGATTAATTTCAATTTATTTCGAAAGCTTGAAGAAGTTTGCCGGGACTCAAAATTCAGGTAAAAAATAACTAATAATTTAAAATAAATGCATTGTAGCAATTAATATAAAATTAATAATGTGGTAACATAAAATGAACTAGCAGGCACTGATTTTGTCAAAAGTGTTTTAGAAAAGCTTCACACGATAATAACTTAAAATAGCCTGCTCTATTTTAGTGTAATAAAAGTAATATTACTTTATTTAGCTAAGGATCAGTAGCTTTGAAACAATAAACAAACAGCGGAATTTTATTGTTGACAAAACAGTTAAGAAGAAAAAACATAAAATTACATATTCTTAGTATTAGCTCCATGTCAGAAAATGTTCACTTTTATTTTAAAGCGATATTCAGAGGAATACAATGAAATAAGGTCCTCTGTAAAATGTCATTGTTTGGAAAGTAGTCATCAAATGTAAGCCTTCACAGATTTATCCTTTGTGGCTGAAATCCTCATACACATATTCTATTGCGCTTCTCAGAAGTTGCGTTTTTTCCATGGATCACAACCCCAAAACAACGAGGATATGTCCATTCAACTGCGAACAATTTTGTTTCCCTCAATTTAGTTTCAATTCCAGCCGCCCAGACGGTATAGTGGTTAGGGGAACCGACTAAGATACCAAACGGAGTTCAAATCCCGGAGAAGGCATGGCTGTAATTGTCCGTCCTTTCATAGGAGGCAAAGGTGGTCTATCTATCAATATGTATACCTATCAGGTGAATCCATATAAAATAATCACAACTTCTGGCCTTAGTAGTGGCCAAGCCGAAGTCTGCTGAGGGCTCGTCATTGGAAAAAAAATTACTTTCAATTCCATGATTTATGTAAAACTACCAGCAATTTATAAAAGCTTTTTCGCTGCTCGTGCCAACAATTTGCCCAAGCTTGCAATGAACACGAATGGGTAGATCGTACTAGCACTTTTAATTGGATTCTCCACACACGAGGTTGGTCTGAAGTCAAGAGTAATAAGTCTTTATTTCGTGTATGTAATTCGATATTGGAATAATCATTGTTCAAGCGTTCAAAAATTTGAGTTCTATTCAGCTTAGTCTGAGGTCAAGAGTACTCAGTTTTCATTCCGTGTATCTAATTCGATACACGACTAATCATTGTTCAAACGTTCAACAATTTGAGTTCTATTCAGCTTAGTCTGAAAATAAGAGTACTACGTCTTTATTTCGTGCATCTAATTCGATATTCATTGTTCAAGCGTTCAACAATTTGAGTTCTATTCAGCTTGATCTGAGAATAAGAGTACTAAGACTTTATTTCGCGCATCTAATTTGATACTCGACTAATCATTGTTCAAGCGTTCAACAATTTGAGTTCTATTCAGCTTAGTCTGAGAATAAGAGTACTAAGTCTTTATTTCGTGCATCTAATTCAATACTCATTGTTCAAGCGTTCAACAATCTGAGTTCTATTCAGCTTAGTCTGAGAATAAGAGTACTAAGTCTTTATTTCGTGCATCTAATTCGATACTCGACTAATCATTGTTCACGCGTACAGTAGTTTGAGTTCTCTTCAGTAAATGGTGTTCTTGTAAATCAGAAGCATTAAAGTTGTCAATAACCATTCAAGATCAATATTAAACAATAAATATTGGGAAAATTAGATATATGAAAATATATTGATTTTAGAAATGAAACCAAATCAAGATTTTCTATACTAGATTTTAATAAGTGAAATAAAAATACTTTGAGAAAAATTACTTTTAACTTTATAAGACTACAAATTTTACCTCTTTACTGAAAGTTGTTAAAACATCGAATACAAAATAATTTATGTCATTCTTTATGTAAGGAAAGTATGAGAAACAGTAGCTTCTAAGGAACACTACCAATAAAAATGATATTTAATTCATTAAATCAGTGCTTGAAGCGACTCTTCTACCTTTCTATTTACATGCATGAGAAGTACTGAAATACTCTTAAAGAGTTTTCCCAAAATCGGCTACAAGAAAATTATGGTATTCCAATAACTGATACACCAAGCTAAGGTTTACGAGACACGCTACGTTTTTTTCTTTCAAAATTTTAAAACTGAATCTACTCATTTTAACCATGAATCACTTGAGTCACTCCCTAATTTTAAGTTCTTCCCAGCAACAGCCGTGAGTGAAAGTGAAAAATTCCAGCCTCCCACAAGTACGAATGACATGGAAAATCTTTATATACCCAAGGCCAGTCAATAGGAGCTTCCGCCTCCTATGAGACAATCCCTCTCAGGGTCAGTTGGACATTTTTGTGTCTTTGGTGTTATCGTAGAACCACCCAAAGAAGAGAAAATAGTCACCACCCTTCGTGGTATAAAAACTCTTAGATCCGCCAATGGAACACCAACACAGTCATACCACTTTAACCAGAAGTGACCTATTCACACACTTCTCAACAAAATGGTGAGTAGTTTTTGTTTCCTCTATCTAATTTTTAAGTGATAAATAAATTGTTATTAATATTCGAAAGCATGGTTATTCAAATAATTGCAGAGCATCCTACGGAACTTAAGGATAGGCCAAGGGATATTTTGTAAATTTATTGTACGAATTAATATGCAGTCGAATATGATTTTGAAGATAAATAATTATTGGAAACATATCGTCTGTATTATGGTCTATTTTTCAGAAATAAATTGTGTTACAGATTTTTTGAACACATAATTGTGTTAAATGCGTTTTAAGATGTATTTATCGTCCAGCATATCATTGATACACGGAAGAAGAGTGTATTCCATGCTTCTGTATCAGTACATAACTATTGATACTAACTTTCCACCTATTTGCCTTTATTTTAGACTAGCGGAAGTATCCGATGCCAGTTAATCTAACTTAACTGAGAGTAATGTATTTAACAACAGAGAGAACGATAGCACTGTAATCCTTCTTTAATAACGATGCAACAAATACGATTCATAGTCATACATGTTTCAGTCTGATACGATATGGAAATCGTAATTGATCAAAAATCAATAACGCGAACAAAAACACAAGCAGACATTCTACTTTATATATATGGATTTCGTAAAACTTACAGATTTTTGATTAACGAACTGCATGATTTGGAAGCCAACACTTTACTAAATAAAGCATTTTTATCTCCAACACGCGAGACTGTTGCCACTCCGAAAAATGGGTGCGAAAATTAGTGTTTTTATAGTTTTTAATTAATATCTTGGCAGATTAAAGTCGTATGTAGTTGGGAATAGTCGAAATGGCTTCCCATGAATTTTTGAAATCGGGAATAATGTATTTAATATTTGGCAATGTTATTTTTTTTTCATCGTAAATCTTAGAAACTTTTTATTAACAAACTGTACAATCTGAAAGCGAACAGTGGCAACACTTCTCGAAATAAAGCAGGTTTTTATCTCCAGAGTGGGCGACTGTTGCCACTCAGAAAACTGAGGGCGAAAATTAGCGTTTTTAATGAATATCTCTAATTTATTTCATTTATTTATTTATTTATTGATTTTAAAACAGTGGATGTCGACGTTTTCCACGACACAGAAAAGAACTGTAGAAAGTTTGGTGACGATAGCTATAGCAGTGACTGAGTTAATCGCGAATAAACACACAGACATTCTTCTTTATATATATGGATTACAGCTATGTGGAATTTTAATCTAAATATTAAATTTGGCAAGAAATGAAATTCGGTTACTTGTAATAGTAATTATTAATTACTAGTATTAAATTTGGCAGTAGATTGATTGCCATATTTATATATCTGTGCGTGTATAATATTTATGTATATATATATATATATATATATAACTTTCAAAATAGTGAATGCTGATTTGAAAGTTGAAAATACGCTATGCTTTAATACCTCGTCTGATTAAGGAATGGCAATCTATACTGCATTTCTTAAGCTATATCTAATGTTACAATTGATGGGGTATTTACCTGTATTACCGTATGATGACAGAATATTTGAGTTGGTTATCCTTAGGCAGAAAAAAAAAAATAAAGATAAAATACTGCAAGGACAAAATCATTCTCAATTTATATTATCTATATATTCTGCCTCTGAAATGTTAACGTGAACTATTTTAAGTATAACCAACACTAAAACATTATTATTATCTGTTTTGTGAAATTAATTTTCAAATGAGCATGCACATAAAATAATAAATATAATTTTTATTAATAAACAGAATTATAGCTATAATTTTCAACAAGGATGATTTCTGATAAAATTCAGAAAATGATCAGAGTTACTGTAGTCAATTTTTTGTAATAAGGTATTTTCTTTCTCCTTTAAGCGTGCTTTCTTGGTATAATGGTAACACACTCGGCGCGTATTCAAGAGGTCCAGGTTCGAGTCCTGTCGATTGCATTGTTGATTTTTCACGTACTTTTGCTTCAGAATAACCTAATAGCTCTACAGTGACGTCCGAACTAAAAGGTGGTGGACAATAAATTGTCATTGCCAGGATTTGGCAATAGGGCCCCCTAATCTCCAGTCGCCCGTTAAAAGGCGGCGTATATAAGGTCTTTTTCTCTCCTTCCAGCACGCCTTCGTGTTGCAACGGTAGCACACTCGGCGCGTATTCGAGAGGTCTAAGTTCGAGTACCAGCGATGGCATTTCTCATTTTTCACGTAATCCTGATTCGAAATAATCTAATGACTCTACTTGATAAAATTTATATTTTAAATATTTGTTAGTACGCAGAAAAATCCAAAACAATCTCTTTCAAAATATTCTTGGTTTTGGTTAATCACTTGATTTGACCTTTTACATCAGTCAGGAAGAAATTTCGAAGTGGGTTCTATCGTTAACGACTGTGATTTCCTTTTAAACCACTCGTGAGAAAGGTCATATATACGTGTTTTCATATATACGTGATTTATGTGCAAAATTTTCTAACTGTTCTTGCAGAAAATGAAAAGTATTATAGGGAATATTTTAAATCCTTTTCATTTTTAGGATAGCATATTTATAATTTAAAATGATTAGGACTGATAGACGTCATTGATTGATAATGAGTATTCTGTCAACCCTAGTTTATTAATGTTTCTGAAATGGCTACAATTTGGTGCCATTCATTTCTAGTTTTGTACTAACATGGACGGCACATTTTTTGTGCACAGATGACTTAAGAGATTTACTAGAAATGAATCTTTAAGTGCTCTACTACTTACTTTTGTTTTCCGTTTCTATAATGTAAATCACTTGCGGTCTTATCGAGTTATGGCTGGGAATGGAATGGTTGACTAATTGTCTTCATGGATGTTTCTAAATGGAAAAGTGAACAGAAGTTCTCCTCTGTTACGAACTGTTGCAAATAACATTTTCTTCATAAATAGAGAGTCCTTTAGTTGTGAGGTTCATTTATGTTAATTAACCAGTTATTTTATATTTTGGATCTGTACTGTCACTTATCCCTTTCGCTTTTCCCGCCAGAAAGCAAATTTAATTCGTAGGAATTTGAGATTATAAGACAAAACGTGCTCTGCCTCTCGTGGCTAAGTTACTAGGCTTCTATTTTAGATAAGAGCTCCTGTCTTCAGCCTTGCATTATAATTGTCTATAGCTGAATTCGACACCGATGAAGTTCTGAGCCAACTTCGCATTAAACTGATTGTGTAGCCTTCTGCTATTAGTTTATTTGAACTTAAATTTTACACTGGACTTACTGTAAGTCATTTCACCACAAGTGGTTGTTTGAGTTGTAAGCACAAAGTGTGGCTTTTAAGGGTCTTTTACACCTTCCCGAGTTTAAGCTATTAATTACACTCAGGGCTAAATACTTAACGTTTATCAAGAGTTTAGATACTTTGGACCATAGCCAAACCCGTTAAACACTACAAGGTATTCTGTCAAAGTTAATTAATCAAAATTATTTACAGTTATCTATTGCATTGCCTATGCGTATCTGCGCATTTTATTCATCTTGCACCTTTTATGATATTATAGTGTATTTTTGACATAATTACACAATAAATTTTTCATATAATTACACAATAAAGATTAATGAAATTTGTTGCAATGATTTTCTCCGCCCTTTCTGCACGCCTTCGTGATGTAACGGTTAGCACGCTCGACATGTATTCCAGAGGTCTAGGTTCAAGTCCCAGAGAGGGCATTGCTCATTTTGCATGTACTTCTGCTTCAAAATAACCTAATAACTCTATAGTGGCGCTCTAACTAAAAGGTGGTGGATGATGATTCTTCACCACCGGGATTTAGCGACTGGGTCCCCCAATTCCCAGTCGCCCTTTAAAAAGGGGAGTATATAAGGTATTTTCTCTCTCCTTGCATGCCTTTGTGCTGTAAAGGTAGCACACTCGGTGCGTACTCGACAGATCCAGGTCCGTGTCTCGGCGAGGTATGGCTCATTCTTCAGGTCTCCTGCTAAAAAAAACCTAAAGAACCTGTCTCTAGAACGTGAAAGTGAAAGAATAGTTTCTTAATTACATTCTTCTTATTAGTTATAATTATGCAATAAAGAATACTGAAAGTTATATTATTCTGATGTTATCAAGTAGGAAAGGTAGCATATTTATTCTGATTAATAAGCTGTCATTCTGATTCCATCCTTATCTAAAGGGAGTAATGATTAATCATCGGTATTACACAAACTTTGAAGAATAAGTTAACCGCTGATTTAGCAGACAAAATTGCGAAATAAAAAGCACTTTTTTTTGTGGGTTTTGTTCTCAGTTGCTGAATCGGTACGTTGTGTACGATTTCCCTCGAAGTATAAGTGAATAAGTTGCGATTAATTCCAAGCAGGCATTTCCTGTGAGGTTAATCATTATAAAAAGATAAATGAAAGGAATCTAATCAAAGAAAATATTCTCAGAGAGGCTTTCCATACTGATGAATTGATTTTAAAATGCATCAAATTCTATGTTAAATTTATATATTTTTTAGCTACGAATGTAGTTTATTGCTTAGTTCCTAACCAGACATTCTATGTGATTTTTTATAAATTCTAACGAGTTGCAAAATAGGTCAGTGCAAACAGTTCAATAACTTTGGAATGTAATTTTTAAAATGTTGAGCTCGCTGATTGTATTATTAGACACTTTGCTGTTTCTAAGAAAATAGATCCATAAATTTAATTTGTGTGTAGTCTTCACTTTGAATTTTATAAGTTTAGAAAGAGTTGATAAGAAATTTTTCCATATAAAGTTAAACATATGTTAGTTTTAAATAAGTAATACTTCATTAAAGTTTCCTAGAAGTGTGAGAATGAGAGAGATCAGTCTCGTTCAGACTTTTTACGCTTCTACATATACCGATTCTCTTCTCACAAAGCGTTAATACTCTTTTAATTAAACATTAGTAAACAAATAAAACTGAAACAAATGTTTACAATTTATGTAAAATGTTTTTTTTAGGAAATCTCTATTTCCTAACTAGGCATAATGACCCTTTAACTTCATTTGTGAATTATATCTTGAACAATCATTGAGTTTTAAATAAATCATATTCAGAATTTTGCATTAAGAATTATTAAATGATTCAAATACGTTAATATCGATGTTTAATCGTTGAATTATGCTACCGAAGCATAAGTATTTATTTTTCAAAATGAGACGCATCGCCTAACGTAAATTATGTAAGACATATCATGCAGTGTTCCTAGCATAAAGCAGCATTATATATACATATATATAATTTAATAGAGACTATATAAAAAAGTTAATACTGTTTTACACTACGGTACCTGTATGATACATAGTATGACTCTCTCTCTCTCTATATATATATATACATGTATAGTTATAGAAAGAGCCTTAAGTTAAGTAAAAATTAAGTAAGTAAAAACTAATTAATATTTTCAAAAACAATATATATATAACTAAGCACAACTGCAACATATATATATGTATATGTGTGTGTGTGTAGAAAGAGAGGGAGAGAAACACAGGTTGTTTATACTGGAAATACACAGAGAAACGCAGGTCAATAAATAGGCCTTTGTTGGTAAGGTAGACATTTGTGCTATAAACTATTTCTTTCTACACGTGCCATTATATCACGATCGAACACAACTATTGTATTGGTGGTTCGGCTGCGAAGATCCTTGAAACTTTACTTTACTCTTAAGCTGGCGTACTTGGTAATGGTGCTTATGAGCCTGTTTAAGTTATGTCAGGAAAAATTTCGATCACATGTCCAGGAACAAGTCTTTGTAAGAAAATGTTGTAAGTAACAACAACAAGTAAACAACAACAAGTAAACAACAACAAGTTTATAACAACAAGTAAATGTTGATTTTGTAAGAAATGAAAACGAAAGGACAACGGAAGGGAGTGAAGAGGCTACGTCTAAAGCATTCAGTTAGCAGGGTTTAGTTGTATTCTGTTATCAGGGCTTATATTCTGTTATCAGGGTTCTTATATTCTGTTATCAGGTCTTATATTCTGTTATCAGGTCTTATATTCTGTTATCAGGTCTTATATTCTGTTATCAGGGTTTATATTCTGTTATTAGGGTTTATATTCTGCTATCAGGGTTCTTATATTCTGTTATCAGGATTTATATTTTGTTATCAGGGTTTTTATACTCTATTATCAGGTCTTATATTCTGTTATCAGGTCTTATATTCTGTTATCAGGGTTTATATTCTGTTATCAGGGTTCTTATATTCTGTTATCAGGTCTTATATTCTGTTATCAGGATTTATATTTTGTTATCAGGGTCTTTATATTCTGTTATCAGGCCTTATATTCTGTTATCAGCATTTATATTTTGTTATCAGGGTTTTTATATTCTGTTATCAGGGTTCCTTCTTGAGACTGCGTATCTCAACGAGGAAACAATGCATATGCTATTCTTTTGGTTAAAGTGCTCTCTTCTTTAAAATTCTCCAAAGTTTCACAAATTTTTGACACAGATAAACTCACTGATATATATCATGCCAAAACTGATATTTATATGCAAATAGCTATTAGACATATAAAAATCTAATAATACTGCAAATACAATTCACTAAACAGTGTTATAAAAATTTATGCATTTTTATGATACCAATACACTGGTGCACAAGTACAAACATATATTTATATATATAACGATACGCTAAGCATAATATCGCATTTATAAATATATAAGGATACGATCTTTATAGTATAGTATTTATGATAGTACAATAGTATTCTGCAATATTAATATTAAGGCTTATCATTCAAATATGCTTAACCATTGCAGTAATTAATTATAAATCATTGCAATAAGAATGAACTTGAATGAACCAGTTGATTGTACAGTAATGCTGATATGAAGAGTTTACAGTGAAGATATTATAAGGCATTATCTCCCTCTTTCCAGCATGCCATCTTGGTGTAACGGTAGCATACTGGGCGAGTATTCGTGAGTTCCAGTTTCGAATCCCGACGAGGGCATTGCACATTTTTCACATCGCTCTCTTAAAAGAAAAACCCTAATGACTCTACAATATAATTTCGAACAAAACTTATAAAGATGTCTATATGCCATTATATTAAATATTAATCACTATCCTGTAAATATACACTGATTATATCACTGTCCTGTAAATCATCGTTATTGCAAACTGCGTAGTAATAGGAATAAAAATTGGGTTTTTCAAGCTCCACTGTCCAAAATGCATATGTCTACTTGTAGGACATTGTATCACCTACTCAGACAAGAATAATTACGAACTATGCAGTAAATTTATACTGATCTAGGAACCTATACAGATTCGAGATGTCTATGCTGGTGCAGCTTCTGAACATGTTCACCTGTGTATGGGTGGCTGCAGATCATTTCAGTCCATAAGTTTCCGTTTCAGTGAATTCGACTAAACAGTGGTCAGGGTCTCCAACCCCTCCATATGTTCATCTATCATTGTTCTGAAAGCCGAAACGTTGTAGACAGACCCCGTATGCGTAATGGCAAACCGCACATTGAGTTGATGAATGTTAACGAATTTCACTTACTGCGCATGCTCAATAGTGTACCGTTGGCGTGGGAGAAAATACTGGCGAGTAAAAATAAACAACCTTGTTCGTCATGTAGGCCTTAGCGCTTCTTTAAGATTGCAATACTATGGACACTTTTTGTGCTTATTGCACTTGCTTCTGTTTCATTTCATTTTTATTTATTTTGTTCATAAACATTACATTTGATATCAGTTATTTGTAATAATTTCTTTCGCTTTAATTCAGTAATTTAAACTAGATATATATTCCTTAAGTTGTTAAAGTATTTATGAACGGAACGCATAGTAAATAATCGATTGCTTTTATTTCTCAGAAGTACAATGAATAAACATGCAGCTCAAGTACAATCAATAAACAACATCATGTAATGTTTCCTGTTTTGTAATCCTTCTTAAACGAAAATATGGGGAGTTTACCATCGATATTTACACTCTAAGTAATGAAGCAATGTACAACCTAACAAGCTTTAAACCCCCAACTGTTTACGTCCAAATAACAGAATATCAACCATATACCATATTTATCTTCTTTTAAAATTACGCCAAAGTCTTAATTGCGCCGAATTCTCTTCTGGGCATGCGCAGTGTGCGTAATTCGTTTAACATTGTTCAACTGAATGTGCGCTTTGCCATTAGGCATCCCTTATAGGCTACGACGTGTGGAAAAATTTCATAGGTTCAGATGTTTCACTGGTTTTTGATACAAAATGTTACACTTTTCTGCTATGTGTGCATCATCCAGATCATCTATCTGCCATTCCTCCATTAAAAGCGCCTTTGCACTTTGAAGTTCTCTTTATCTGCGATTTGGAGAATGGTATACGTATGCTCCTGGAGTTGAGATCCTTGGTAGCCGATTTCGGAATTTTATCCGCTTTTTTGTTGGCAGACGCAAAGAAAAATTTTAATGAAATTATGTAATTCCTGAAAAATTCTCTTGAATACTTTTTCTATTTCAGTATTATCCTCAGCTTATTTTCAAAATAACTTTTTATATTATCTTTCTAGTTCAAAATTTGTCAGGTGTTAACTCGGAAGAACTCAAAATTCGTCTGGTGGTGAATAAAATAAAAGAGGTTCCCTATATTTTGGTGTAAAATGATACTAGTAATCCCAGTAATTATGGAAAAGTATTTTCAAACTTTTATTCATATTATTTATGCAATTATTTTTTCATTGAATCAAATTAGTCTGTTTTTTGAAACTAACATCAAGCGAAGATTTAGTTTTAAACATCATTAAGTTTGAAGTTGGAGCGTATCTCTTGCATTTGTTATCTTTCATTGAATTTTAAAATTACAAGGAAACATCTATTTAAGTTAATTAACAGTTATCTTCTTATTTCTTGCAGCTACCTTTAATATTGATATGCTTGGCTGCGATCGCCTACGGTCAACAGCAAACTACTTTATACTCCACTTCCACGGCCTCTCAAATAGAATCCGAAGAAGAGAATGCTAAAACGGTTCCTGTGTTGTATTCTCTTGGACAAACAAACTACAACGTGAGTATATGTATTCAGTTGATAAAGTATATGATGAGTTTCTCTTTGAAAAATGAAGGAAAGAAAATACATGTAACCAAAAAAAGAGTTTCTTCTTCCGCCATCTTTCTTTTACGACTATTTTTATTTCTTTAATCAAAATTCCTAGTTATTTTAAAATTCAGAATCGTATTTTTTAATAGTAATAATATACTGAATACGTTAACTGAATAATATTTTTCTTTTTTGAACATTTCATTGTTTCAGCATATACAGAAGTAAGAAAGAATATATTAAACAAAAAAAATTCGATACATTTTTATTCTTTTATCTTATTTATTCTGATTTAAATTATCTTCATTTTTGCTATGATAATTTTATTTATTATTTTTGATAATTTGTTTTATATTTGTTCCTACTTTTAATATTATCTTTAAAGTACCGAAGAACTAAATAAAATTATCAAATTATTTGTTTTACTATTTTGATTGAAGGTTCTAGCTATTACTCTCATAATTTATAATTTATATACAGTAAACTACATCGCTATACTAATCAAAGCAACATGTATCTTGCATCACACATGCGGAGAAGATATGAAAAGCATTAAAATACACAAAATAAGAAGGTGGACTCTTTTATCTTTTCCCTAACCATATAAAAATGTTAACCTACAATTCTTTACATTATTATAATAAAATATTTATTATTTTTGTTTAAGGAAACTATATCTGGAAATAATCCACTCCTTAATTAAAATAATTCTAAT
>KK118531.1:263733-281512 GCA_000611955.2 Stegodyphus mimosarum
TCCTCTTTTCTTTGCAAAGGCAGCCGGTATTTTCAAACTGATGGTACCATCTACGGAAGCTATTATTACTTGGGTTATTACATCTGAGCTTAATCCGCAACGCACGTTGCAGAAGTAACTACAGATTCAGTCTTTGCAAACTGCAGAACACGAAAAGCTTTCTGTTTACTAGTCGCCATTTTTGCTACTAGCGCTTTCTGGCGCATGCGCGCACCAACAAACAGAAGAGTTGCTCTTTCATTTCATATATTAATTACGATTTTAAATTTTACGTGATAAATACTACAAAGCGTTAAAACCTGATATTCATTCAGAAACACCCTGTATTATCAAATGAGAAACTAAAATTACTTTTTTTTGTTCATTTAGGCTTACCAGCCTGCAGCTCAGCAAAGACGTCCAGTCTACACAGCACCTAGGGCTCCAGAAACATACAATTATAGTCCATATTCTTTTAATTATGTAGCCCAAGGGGAAGATGGATCTAGTTCCAGACAGGAGACTGGTGACGCCTCTGGTAGAGTGGTGGGTTCTTACACATTAGCTGTTGATGATGGACGCCGAAGAGTTGTTGAATATATTGCTGATCAGGATGGCTTCCGAGCTACTATCGACACTAATGAGCCTGGCACAGACGTCCAGAACCCAGCAGATGTCGTCTTTCATTCTGCGGGAATTGGCCGAGCCAATCAACAGACACAAACTGCTTACAGGCCATCAACATCCTACAGACAGAGACCAAGCAGGATCTACAGCCAACCCAATATTGTGAGGCCTGTCTATCATCGAGCTGATGCATACTATGGATACCATCCTCATGACAGTCACGCATATGACCAGTACAGACATGCGGGCCACGCTTCGTCGTATTACCATGATGATAATAGGTACTATTGGCATTAAATAAATTTGACTGCACAAAAGGGAAATGAACGGACAGGTCTCGTTTTTGATTTATATCTGCATTTTGGGATTCGCTTATCATGTAATAAAGCAGCTATGGTGATAAATCTGTCTCATTTTTTGCCTATTATATTTACTATGTTTTTGAAAAACAGATGAAATTTATTGTTTTTTACAATGCCGATTATTTTATAAAATTAAATCCATACACTCATTTCATGATCCCTTTCAATTAATATATTTTTATTCGTAACATCGCATTGAATTACTTAGACAGCTTCTCCTAAACAGAACTGGTTTTGAACAATTGCTCTGAAACAGAATTCGTGGTTTTGTTGATTACAGGCGAAAATAAATTCAGAAAATTTCCAGACTTTACGTAACATAAATTTTTTACATTTCGCTGCAGGAGATTAAACAACAAAATTACAAGTTGAACAAAACGTCATTGAGGCTAAAGTTGAATGTAATATGCGATGAAATTTTGTACAGCGTAAAACTGAACATAAGCTTTGAAATGTCTACTAAATAAAATATCAGATATATACATTAAAATTAGGTAAAGTTATGGATTCAGGAATGATTAACTATCACAAAAATAGAAAGATAAATATATATATATATACACATTAAGTTGAGCTAGATGTAAATATAAAATTACAAATATAAATTTTAGAGACCTTTTCCTCCATAGAAACACTATGAAATGTATAAAAAAAATCGAAGAAGTTCATGGCTAATTTATTTCTTGATGGAAGCAGAAATTAAACAATACTTATCGGATCATTCCTGTAGATTTCAACGTAAACCTGTGAAGATAAAGTAAAAATTAAAATTTCAAGAAAAGAATTAATAATTCTAAAGCGTGCACAGAGACTATAATGTGTTTATACGATTTCTGCCCCTACAATGAAAGTTTTAAAACTGCAAAGGAAAGTCTGCGTGATCCTAGAGCGAAATGAAGGAATAACAGCTGCATAACTGTTATTTTCTAATGAAAAATACTGAAAAACATGATGACATAAGATAAAGGAATTTCAGACGGTATAATTGCTAAATAGAAACCTCTAGACTGCGAAAATATTTGATTGAGAATTTTAACTTCGAAAATCAGTGCACATAAGTTTGAGCTGTAGATACGTTTTTCTTTGAGATAAATATAAATAAAAAAGTAAATAATCTAATACAAGAGGAAACTTGTAAAAGTTTTATAAATAAATGTGAAGTCGGAAGGGCAATAACAGTATAAAAAAGATGGAACGTACTGAAGCTAAATGCATTTGGGCATGTTATTAATTGCATAGAAAACAGTGACGAAAATAAACCAGCAGAATAATCTATAACGTTAAAATCTGTGAGCGTCTGTCTGTTTTCTTCTTTGTAATATCATCTTCTCCGGAACAGCGGACAATTGAGTTTCGAGAGAGGTAAAGCTCCCTGCCCCGGATTCCAAAAGTTCGTAGAAAGCCATTTCGACTATTCTCATCTTTGTACAGCCGAGATATTAATTAAAAACTCTAAAAATCTGCTTTATTTCGAGAAATATTTCCACTGCTCGCTTTCAAATCGTAGAATTCGTTAATTAAAAATTTGTAAATTTGAAAAAATATGAAATAAAATTAATATTGCCAAATATTAAACATATTATGATTATATACGGTCACAGAAAGTACATGTGACGTCACTGTTCGTCGAAAATGGTTTATTAATGTCAGCATTTTAAATAAATAGTTGCTGTTGGCAACTTTTTTGTTGCAGGTTAGGATAACTGATATGCTTTGTTACTGTCACATTAATTCTTTTAGTGATTTTGAAAACAAATTGTTATATTACATTAAATTTAAATCACGATATCATATGTATTAACCTGAAGTGTCAAAATTTTTGTTTCTTGGCTTGGCAACAAAAAATTATTTACGAATTATTATTTGGTTGTTGCTTAGAAAGAATGAACTGATTTCATTCATATTGAAATGTTTTTTGATTTTTTTCACGAGTACATATAACTTATGAATTTCGTTTTGGCCACAACCCTCTCATCTGGCAAGCTTGCTCTATAGTTACAAAATTAAAATAAAACACTAATAGAATATAGAATTTTTTTAATCTACTTCTACACCAGAATTCAGGACAGGAGAGTAGAATCTTATGGGATACCCATGTTTTATCCCAGTGTGATAGTTTTGCCACGGGATATTGCGCATTCAGGGTAATACACTACCGAGTTTCTGCGTTATCTTTGTAAAGATTTTAACGTACAGTAATTACTTCTGATGGGTGCATGCAGTAAGACAAAGACATTTTTCATGACACGTATTACTCATATACGTTTTGACCTCATTGCGAAAGCTACTTGGCAAATGTTTTTATCTTACGATAACGTCTAAACAACAGAACAATATAATAGGGTGAAATGATTAGACAGAGAAATTTTCCTTATAAGGATTAGTGAAATCTTTGGAAAGAAATAGGTTCTCGCGGCATTAAAATATAAACAAATACGTATATAGATATTAGAGAGTAAACAACATCCCGCATTAATTCTATTTGAATGTTTGCAAAAATGTATTTCTGCACAAAATAACTTATCCTGACAGAAATGAGAAAAAATTATTTATTGGTTGTAGACATTTGGTGTGCGATGTAATTTGATGACATATTATCAAAAAACGTGTCTGTAACTAGTACAAGTTACGGCTGAAATTTATGTTTGAATAATTATGTTAACAATATATCTAAAATAATCAATAATAGCTTACAAATCATTTAGCCAATTTACGTTTTTTTAACAATTACCTAACTTCGTGTTTAATTTATATTTTTCCTGTGAAATTAGTCAGGCACCGCAATTTTTAAAATTTTATATCATTTATTAACTTCGTTTTCTCAGAGCTTTTCTTTGCGAATTTGTTAATTTTTAATTCATTCTCTTTATATTTATTTGTTTGTTTTCTACTCTGTTGCCTGCACATGTCTTTCAGATCCTTTTTGGTTCTGACATATTTTTGTTTATCAAATTTTAATCCCGTAAAATCACTCCATTTTATCATCTGTATATGATTTTCCTTGCTGCTGCAGATTGCATCTTTCACTGATATTTAATCTAAGGGTGTCTACTAAAAATTAATCAAAAAATTCCGATCTAGGGTTATGCTTATACTTTTTGAAATTTTCATATTTTCATTTGAAAACCTAAATCACCTAAAATGTGATTATATTATTTTATCATAGGCCCATTGGATGGAGAATTTTCTAGACGGACGTAAGAAATGGATCTTCCGGAAATTTCGCATCACTTAACACAGTAACATCTGAGAGAAGTTACCTGATACAGAAGTTTCAAGTGAAACTAACAGTGCCAAATATATTTTATTTTTGAATGGTTGAAGATATGGATATAATACTCTTTTTGTTTCCATATGAAACGTATGAAAATTCAACCAGTAATGTAAATATATGTGTACAAAGTAACAGAAATACAGCAAAGAATAATAATTTAACCATAATAATTTAACTTTGATTGTAATATTTTGAATAAAATTTGGAAACCAGTTAGTCTGGTATCACTTATTATCAATAAAATTCCTCACTGGTAATTTAATTAAATTTTTTAATTATTCAGATTTTGTTATGTTATATATTTAAGATATTGTTACGGATTTCGTATTTATTTGGCTATTTATTTAGAATTGCAATTAAAATTTATTTATTTTCCCGTGAAAAAATAAAAATAAATAAATAAATTTAAAAAAATAAACGTAAAAGAACGCGTGAATTTAATATGTAATAAATAAATATCTCGTAATTACTGTTGCCATCCAGAAAAATCTAGGAAAATCGAGATTGTTCTAGTGAAAATTAAAAAGCTTATAAAACCCGAATTGAAACACCTCATCTCAGTTGTTGTTTTAGCTGTTTTAAGCGAACTGTTTGTTTACTTAATGCTGTGATTGTAGCGTATTCAGATTGGATTAACTTTATCTGTTTTGAAGTGAATTCTGTTTAACGTCTGAGATATTGTGATATTGTACTAATATCTCTGAAGAAATACTTCAACAATTTAATTTACTTCTTGTGGAAAGAATACATTTTTGTTAACTTTTTAACAACTTGTGCATTCAATCCATAACGAACCAGAACGCACGAAAAAATATATCCTATTTTAATGCTCGTTTTCTTTGCAGCTTATTGTAGCATATATGGATTTTTTAAGAGTAAAATATAGATTTTTGAAAAGAAAGCTTTTATCCTTTGCATGCGTAAGAGAAACTGTATTTGAGTGGAAATAAGAAAAGCAAAATTATATATGTCTCAGATTTATCACTACAAGTGCTTGTAACTTCGAAACAAATTCAAAATTAACTTTAAAAACAGTGGGATGAAGTGTCATAATACAAAATTAAAGTAAATATTTGCATTACTTTGAAACGTAATTAATTCCATTATTTTATGAAAAAGGAATAAAACACAGAAAAATTACTAATACATGAAAAGAGACTTCGAAAAATCCGCCGCTTAGCAATTTCTTAATAGCTGCAGATTACTAATACAACAATTTAGGATACTTTAGATGCACTCCGTGAATTCATGTCGGCAACAAAAAGCCCCCACATCACGTGGGAGATAATATCTTTTTTTTTTTTCAATTTTGGTCCATTAAGCGTTTTAAAAATGTGTTTCACTGAAGGTCAGGGAATCGGACCACAGATACTTCATTTTAAAATGACATTGAAAAATGGCTCCGGGCACAGAAGTTGCGACAAGAGAACGTTCACGAATAGCGTGTCCTTGGCGTTTTATAAGCACCTTTGTCACATATTTCGTTATCTGAAGTGCAACAAAAGCACTTATCAAGCTGTGCGTTATTTCTTATGTGTAGCAAACACCGCTAAACTCCATGACCTAGTTAAAGAGACACATAAATTGTCACTACGGCCGTTAGATACCGTTATATGACAACAGCAGATCAGAAAGATCTAATTAGCAGTCTTTGAAGGGATTCAAAGAGGGGAAAACCATGCTTATGAAAGGCTTGTGGAACGTGTGGTAAAAGTTAAACATTTTTGTGGGTTGAAATGTTCAAAAAAGGGTTTCACTAATCACAAACCAAGCCACAAGCTGTGCTTAAGCAATGCCACAGAATAAGATTTATAAGAAAAAGGCCTGTTTGTCAAAATATCTGAATATTTATAAGACGATACCTCAGTTCCTTTATTTCCACTTTACCCAAAATCCCCAATTAAGTAAAAATATATTATATTTACGAAGACCGTTATAATGCTACATTAATGTAAATTGTAAAGAATTTTATTCCGTATGTACATATATTAGAAAGCATTTACAACGTCAGTTGCGACACAGTGTCCACAAGAGAACATTAGTAGATTTACGAGCATTTCATTTTACGTACGCATGTCAGTATCCTGAACTGTCGTCGTTAAAAAATAGATGTATTTCATTCTTATATACACCTTATCTTATGTGAGAATAGCCTTTATAAAATATTTTGCTTCTTTCACCTCCTGAATTTTTTTTACACTCGAATTAATAGCAAAAACGATAGCAATAATATTATTAGCCCCAAAATGGTCAACTTTTTAATGTTTCTAGTTGAATATTATGAAATTTATGTCGTTTCAGGAAATAGATTGCTAGAAGAAAGCCAAGAACATAATTAAAGTGGAAATTAATTAACTTCATGAATTTGTAGGGTTCAACTCTTTAAACCTTAAGTTCTTACTCGGAACCCCACGAACACTAACAAGCGAATAATCGCTTAATTGTGTGAATAGAATACTTAAGACTTGAGAAAGGTTTACAACCCTTTATTATTCAATATATTTACAATCAGTTCCGGCTTGGAACTTTACAATAACGCCACCACTCGGGCTTGAACTTAAATACTAATAATTTTAACTAAAACTAGCTTAACTAAAGCTCCGAAGCTCCGAAGCTAAATAATATAGCCGAAGCTATCAGAATCTGACTAGTTGACCCCTAAGTAGTAATTGAATCGGCGAAGCCTAGCAAGGGCCTAGATATGGCCGAGCGTAGTAACAGCTAAGAGAGATGTGGCCAGAAGGCAAAACCGCGCGCTAGTCAGGGAATCAGACTCTGTCTCCTGAAAGTCGGTTAAGTCACGACTTAAATAGTACTCATTCTCATTTGCATTCTCTGCGTTTCTGAATTCACATTCTGGCAGGAAATTGTAAGCTGAAATTAGAATAAGATAGGAAAGATACAAAACTTAAAATAACTGTTAGAAAACGTATAATAAACCTTACAAATTCTTAATTAATTCATTCATTATTATGAATTAATTAATTCAGCAAGGACAGAAAAATAAACATAAAAAATACTTCTCAAAATAAAAATTTCATAAGAAAGATAAACACTTAAATAACAAAAGTGATGCGCAAGACTAAACTGAAGGACAAGAATGCAAATATAATAACCGTCAGTGTTATATTGTTTATATCCGTTTGCTAAATTAAACTCATCAAAGTAGCAGAGCGCGTTGCACCCAATCATAAAAGTCTAAACAACTCATATAAAAGAGATGTGAATTTTATCATATATTCTCCGTTCATATTATAATTCCTAACCAGAATGAATTGAAATCCAATAGGAAAGTCTCTGAATTACACAATACACTATATTAAACTCAAATTTAAAAGCAAATAAGATCTTCTAAGCTACTTATTCAGATACCTTATAAGGTTATTTTCTCCCTCCTTTCTACATGTCTTCGTGATGTAATGGTTAGCACCGTTACACCACGAAGCATAGGAATTATACGTACGCTGAAAAGTGTGGTACGAAACAAAGAAGTTAATAATTATTTACATACAAATATTATTCTTTTGGTATGCGTCATAGAAAAGTCTAATAGTTGAAAAACTCGAATAGGTTTCATTATTTATTCTCTTCTCCCTCTTTGAAAGCTTTCATCTGTTTCTTTTCAGTTTAAATTAATAATAAGATACTAAATGGTTACTTCATTATATTGCAATTACTTGAATAAATGCCAATCTGAAAATATTAATATTTAGCTACCAATGCGTTTGAATTACAAACTGTGGCCAAGAGAAATTTCTTGGGAGTAATTTGGGTCTTATCATGGGAGTAATTTTGAGGCAATTTTTTTCCAGTTTTATGGACACGTATGCTTTGAGTCAAAACAGAGAAATTTGTGAACTATATTGAATTTTAATAACATAAAATATGATTTTTAATTCTTTCTCTGCTATTGCAAACGTAATTGCTTTCTTTAAAAATGGTTCAACGCGATCATTTTCTGTAATATTTTCTTTCGCAAAAAATAAATCACTTCTCCTATCTTTAATTAGCGGAATAAATGTTGATCACGTGCATAAACATTTTAGCTAATTACCATTCCCTACAGAACTATGTAAATTTGGTTTTCAATCAGCTTTGAACAAAGCGCAAAGCATTAGTTTTTACAAATTTTCAGCAAAGAACTGTGTACTGCACTGAAATTGCTTTTGCTCATTCTGCAAACACGTGATACGCAATGAAAAAGAGAGAAGTAATTTAACATTTAAAATTTTTGCTTACTGTTTTTATACCTCAAAATATTAACTTAAATTTATAAGGCCATTTTTATCTGAATGAAATGACCATATTCATCGCGATTTCAGGCTTAGAAACCTTACAATCATCACAAAAATATAAAACTTTTATTGTAAACAAATAATTCTAACGTGATCTAACGCTCTCAAGTATGTCTGGAAAATATTCAAATGTTCATGTTTTAAAGATCTATTAGTAATTAACATCTTCTGCCAGATTAGAACTGAATAAATGTATTTAGCAGTAAATCTGTAGAGATATATGATATATTTAGAAGCAGTATAGATGAAAAATGAACAATGCCCTCGCCGGGACTCGAACCACGGATCTCTTGAATACGCGCCGAGCGTGCTGACCACTACACCACGAAGGCATGCTAAGAAGGCGGGAGAAATACCTTGTACATCTAACTTATTATCTCATGTGTCTTGCCCTTAAAAGATTAATCTTAATAAGTCTTCTGTCACGGTATTTATAAGGCATTTTCTCCCTTCTCTCAGCATGCGCTCGTAGTGCAATTGGAAGCATGGTGTAACAGCTTTAGATATTGTTGCAATAATAATCTTGTACTTTTGAAATAGTTGAATTTGAAATATATATGTTAATAAATGGCAATGTTTGAAACGCCAACACGAGAGCTGCGTGCGGTTCTCGCACGAAGTAAGAAAATGATTTTTAATTTAAAAAAAGATAGAATACGTTTTGGCTGTTAATTTTTTATGTCACTTTTTCTTTGACTTATATGTTGCAGTTATGAAATTGATCTATTAAATAAAGTTTGCTGTGTTCCAATGGAGTTTGCTTTAATTACGAAACAAGCATTACAATGCTCGACGCGTATCCGAGAGATCTAGGGTGCGTGTACTGGCAGGGCAATGCTCATTTTTCACGTACGTTTGCTTCACAAATAACCTAACGCCTCTACAGTGGCTCTCGTACTAAAAGGTGGTGAGTGATTTGGCGATTGGGTTCCCTTATACGCAGTCGCCTTTTAAAATGTGCCTCTTTTAAAGAGTATATAATATATTTTCACCTTTTAAAGGTATATAAGGCATTCCCCCTTCCCTTTCAGCATGCCTGGGGTACCGGTAACATACTTAGCTTGTATTCGAGAGACCCAGGTTCAAGCCCAGGCGAGGGCATTGCTCCTTTTTCACGGCTTCTGCTTCAAAATAACCTAATGAATCTAGAATGGTTTTGTGTTTTATCCTATCCAATAGCACCAAAAAGGGGTTTGTCGCCACTTTTTCTTATCAAATAGTGGCCTTCATATCATAAATGTTAATTTATTATAACTAGCTTTCTAAAACCTGCAATTAAGTGACGAGTACTAATGATGGCACTGACCTATAGAAAAAACATCAATATGCTTGCTAAGCTTTCATTAAAGAGTAACTGCTGTAAAGATATGTTGTTTTTAAATATTTTGTCATTTTGATGTTGAATCAAATTTTATGTGGTGTAAGAGCCAAGAACGTCATTCTTTAATACGTAAAGTAAACACCCAGAGTCATAAAAGTATAAAAAAAGTTTTGTAAAGACATATTAGTAAAAAAACTGAATATTGTTATGATTAACTACTGAAACAAATGTATGCCAACACTTAACGGTACAAATTCTACACATACACTGCTATGCCGTTTTTAAAATTTTTGTAATTTTGTTATTGAACTGTATATGGCATAAGTGTGAAGAAAATGCTTAACAACAAAGCTAAAAAGACAAAGAAAAAATAAAAAGGGTTAGCAGGAGTAAATATAACAGCAGACCCTCAGAGTGCGATTTCGGTAAGACCGTCAAAAACTTAAGCAACCCTTCTGGGCGATCGTTAAAATCTGGAACTTTTCAGATTTTTTTATATATTATTTTCAGCAAAAACATTTTTGTTCTAGCCTTTTCAGCTGTGTAACTTTCAATTTACTCGTATTTGAGTATATTTCCAAGTTTACGTATTGTTTTCTATATAATTCATAATTCTAAACATGTAATTAGGAAACTGACACCAAGAAAGCAATCTAGAAATTAAAAAAAAGAACCTTTACTGATTAATTAATATTATTATTTCCAAAATCTGTGACATCATAAAAATATTCTCAAATCAGGTAAATAAAAGGAATAACCTTTCGTGAAATCGCTTCAAAAATACAGTTTTCATTTTCAATTTTAAAAAATCTTTTTCTTTAATGAAATTCTTAAATGCAAAATTATGTTCAGGAATGTATTATTTCTTTTATGCCGAAATATTATCTGTGAGAAAGATGAAAATATCATGTCCACATTTTTACCCAAGGACAGGTATTAGGAGAAAATAATGAAACTAAAATAAAATATTTCATACATCTCATACCATTCTTGTTCTCGAATATCACGAAAGGACTCAAAGAAAATATCTAAAATATTCCAATATTTATTTCCTTATTTCTGCTTTTTTCTTCAACTTCAATCCCATTTAACCTAATTCCATAATTTAAAAAACTTTAAAATATGAAAGATAAGAATCATTTTTAAAGGATGGTCATGTTATTCATGAAATTTCAATGCTGTATAAGTGAGCAATGAAGGAGAAAATGCTCTCTTTTAAAGGACAAGACTTTTTACTTTTACATTGCCTTTAGGAATGCTTAAGAAATGACTCGTGCATTGATATTATGATATGAAGAAACCGAGGTCAAATTTTCTTATTACATCTTTCACGCACCAGAGGGCGCGATCTGCTTATGTGATGCCTTTCTTTGCTGGTAGTGAAACACTGTGACAGCAGCATCCCTCAAAAGATGTTGAAATGGTGAAAGTTCATCTGGAATAATTATTCGAAATGGAGTGAGTGATACAGGTGACGCTTTTCGTGGGTTCCATTTTAGGCAAGTACTTGACTTGCTTGTTTACGTCACATGATGAGTTTACTCACGTTGATAAAAGCTGCTTTCTCTTGGTATAATCGTTCCATGATGGATTAAATAAGTTGAAATGACAAAAGAAACCATTTTACCTTATTTAAATGTCATTTACATATGGCAATGGCATTAATGCCTTGTATGATGGTTAATTCTCCCCCTCCCCTTGAAAGTCATAAAAAGATGAACGAAAACATTTAAAACACAGAATGTATGTTTCAAGACTCACTTTCGAAAGAAAAGTATCTCTGAAAAATATTCCTTTAATGGTTTTTAAGTACTTTTGATAACGCCTTGGTGAAAGCTCTTCTGTACTTTTTCAGCAAAAGCATGATCAAAGGTAGCTGATAATGGATAAATAACCAGCTATTGATTTTTATAATTTCCAGCCAAGTAGAATGTTTCAGATAGTCTGCTTTTGTAAGGGATTTTATTTTTGTGTGAAGTAAAATGTAAATATTGGACAACAAAAGAACAAATATTTCACAAACTGTAGTCAATATTTACCAGTGAGAGTTAGTTTATTTTCTTCAAAATGGGTCTTGCGCCTAAATAATAGACTACTTAGCAAAGTTTGTAAGATCTGTCTCTGTTGTTCCACATAAACTAACTTAGATCCTACAATGAACCTGGTGAATTCTCGCGCAGGCGTGAATAAATTAGCACCACAGAAGAAGGGCGAAAAATAACCCTTTATTTGACTCAAATAATTAACATAAAGGCACGATCTTTGAGCTTTAAAATGACACCATCAGCTTGCGGTGAAATTGAAACGTAGAATTTAATTCAAGTCAAAATCTAAAACAAAATAGTTCTGTATTAGCACGGTAAGTTAAGCCTAACAGGTTGACTCACAAAAACCTAACATGCGTGACGGTAATCCGAAATGACCAAGAGGCTTACTAGCGTAACAGCGAGATAGCGACGAAACGTACGCTGGCGGGCGAAAACACGCTCTGAATAAACTCAGAGATTCACCCTTTTAAATATTCACTTCGCTTTAAATTTGCATTCTGGCGCCAAAATACTAGGGGAAATTGAGGAGTTCAGGAAAGGATCAAACTTAAAATAAATTTCTTATGCAAAATAAGGGAAACCCTACAAGTTTCCTATAATAATGGTAAAATTTGGTATAAGTTTATGAGGTTATAAATACTGTGCAATATATCTTCTGAAATGCATTACAGTAAATAATATCTATGTTAGCTCTATCAATAACATTGCACATAGAGAAAATGTGTTCATTCGTCCCCTATATTCCAGCCAGGATCCTATTAAGATAGTCTGAGGATTTAGACACGGCACCGTTTCAGAGGTCCCAGCTTTCATGGAGGAAAACCAAGACTGTAGTGAAATATTGGATAACTTGGGATCTAATATCTGAAGATTGAGGACCCCACCTGAGGCACTGACTTGAACAAGAGAAATTTAGAGCTTCTATTTCTGAGATGAATTTTCTTCTTCACGTGGGCAGAATACTGAATCTTTTTTCTGTAAATCACTGTTTCCAAGTTTCCTCAAAAGAACGGTTTCGATGAGATAACTCCCAGGCTTTTCGAGGACCAAAAAATGCCTCAATGTTCTTCCATCTACCTTCTTAAAAGAATATATAACCCGTTGTTGTATTATGCTACGTCCTGATGATCGGATTTATCCCTGCTATCAGTTTGGAGGAGGAAAAAATCTAAAACACCTTTAAAATATCCGTTGCCATGACAGTAGCACCAAAACCAGAGAAAAAATTTAACATCATTTTCACCGAATGAGCATTTACATATGCATTTTATTTTAAAAAATTAGGTTTTTATAACTATCAGTCAAATCTGACAGTTTTTCTTTTGAAGCACTAGAAGCAAATGCAGTTAAATTTAGACAAATTTTATTCTGTTGAAAATCAGTTGGAATGCTGTTTCCCAGTTATTGCATAAATTATTTAAAAATTTCTTTACCATAAAATTTAATGGCATATGATTTTGCTCCGGCTGTTTTTATGCCAGACGATTTACGCGTACAAAGAAGTTTTCATTCATTTTTGCAACGATTTAAAATCGCATCTCATGTTTTAAAGGAAAATCCAGCCCCCCCCCAAAGAGCTATTGCAAATATTATGCAATAGCGAATAGGAACTGCGAACTAAATTATAAAATCTGAATTAAAGTTAATGAAAAAAACAATGTTCATAACCTAATCCCGAAAAGGGTTTCTCGGCGTAAGACTATGTGCAGATTGCCCATATGAAATTTATTTGGCAGGTGAAAAATGGAAATATATAGTTACAGCTGATGAGGCTTGCATATACTTATCTGACTGCAATAGAAAAAGTTCGATTTACTATCGAAAAAGAGGAGAAAAAGACTTAATGTATTTTTTCAAAGAAAACAAGGATAGTTTTTCTAAAGGTTTTATGGTTATTATTGGATTCCCTTATAACGTAAAACTTAAAATACGGGAACAAGAAAAAAATGCCAAATTAATTTGGATTACTATCATAAATATGTTTTAAGACCTATTTTTAAGGAAGAAATTCCCTATGTTTATCCAAACAATTGTCAATGTGTTAAGTTCCACCAGAATAAGGATCCCAGCCATGCCTCTAAATGTACTGCTCTATTTTTTGAAAAATTGATATATGAAACCGAAATTGAAGCTATTCCCTTTAAATGCACCCCACCCAAGGTTCCCTGATATGTCTTCTATAGATTACTGTGCATTTGGACTTATAAAAAATTTCTTTATAAGCAGCATTCCAAAACATTGGAGAGACTCTGAAAGATTGTGAAAAAGGAGTGGAATAAAATTAACCTTGATATTTTAAAAAAGGACTTTTATCTTCGAAATCAAGATCTAATATTCAACAAAAATGCTATCAGACTGAATATATTAGAAAATAAAATTCTAAGGTTTGTTTATATATAAATTTTTACGAAATCATTACAAAAGTATATGAACACCCTCTGTACATTGTTGTAAAAATATGATTACAGTTTGCACGTGATGTGTAATTTATAAACAAAACAAAACATGGTTTGATACGAAATTTAAAGACTTTATATCTTCTTTGAGACACTTTAAATAATACTATTTTATTGCTTTGAACTATGTGAAATATCAATAGAAGGACCCCAAAATATTATTATCTACTTTATAAGCACAAAGCGATATTTAAAATTTAAATCAGATATTTTTAATCAGAGTCTTAAGCATTTCAATAATTTTCTGTTTTTTATATTCACTGTGTTATTTGAAAGTATCCGAATTATAAAGATATCGAGATCTCGTCCGGATATCTGAAGCTGTAGTATTTGTTACTACTTGTTGTAAAAAATGTTCAAAATTTTGGGTTAAATCTTTGGCTCTTCTGTCATGTTTGTTTAAAAAGTTTATATGACATGTTAACGCAAAAACTGCTACCTCAGTATTTGGAAGCACAAAAAAATAGTTTAATTATTCTTTGTTCTGAAGCTGTGGATGGCCATGGTCTATAAAGTAATTTAAAATGTAACAGCTTTTATTTCGGAGAATAGGAAAGATGTTATTTTATACACTTAAATTGGGAATTTAAGATTCCAATAATACAATGAATAAGATGTTATAAGCGTTATTATTATGATCTAATATTATGATTTCCCTTCTGCGAATTAATTTTATGTTAATTTTAATATTGTTACCGATTTCGTATTTATTTAGAATTGTAATTAAAATTCTTTTATTTTCCCGTGCAACACAGACGAATTTGAAGAGAAAGCTACGTCGGAAAAGTAAAAATACAAGAGCTTGTGCATTTAATACTTAATAAATAAATATCTCGTAATTGCTGTTGCCATCCAGAAAAATCGAGAAAATAGCTTTTACCAGAATATTCTAGTGAATAATTAAAAAGCTTATAATAGCCGAATTAAAACACCTCAGCTCAGTTGTACCTGTTTTAA
This sequence comes from Stegodyphus mimosarum, assembly GCA_000611955.2. Taxonomy (NCBI): domain Eukaryota; kingdom Metazoa; phylum Arthropoda; class Arachnida; order Araneae; family Eresidae; genus Stegodyphus; species Stegodyphus mimosarum. The sequence goes on from KK118531.1 coordinate 279,053, forward strand.
GCGAACTGTTGTTTACCTAATGCTGTTATTGATTGTAGTGAATTCGTTGTGAGATAGAATTAGTTGTTTTGAACTGAGTTTTGTTTAACGTTTGAGATATTGTGATATTGTACGAATATTTCAGCATCTGAGGAAATATTTCAGCATTTTGTTTTATTTCTTGTGATAAGAATAAATTTTATTAACTTTTTAACGACTTGTGCATTCAATCCATTACGAACGCCTACGCACCCAGCAATATGTTAAGAGATGAATGTTTAAAGCATAAGTTGCTTATTTTAGTTACTATTTATTGTTATTTTAGTAATTATTTCGAGTGTTAGCAGTGACATCAGAATTCTGATTCAAAAATTCCTGATTCTGATTGTGATTCAGAAAGACGAAGGGGAAAAAATGGCGATGAAAAAAGAAGGGCGAAAAAAATTTTTTATGACGTGGATGCACTCACGTCATCAGTGTTAACGTTTAAAAGTAACGTTTCCGAAAATGAGAGTAATCAAACAATCTGCTCTGTATCAGTTAACATCAATATTAATATAAAAAAACTATTCGAGGTAGATCACTGGGAATTGAAAAAAGGATTAAACATTGTACAGGACAGAGGTACTTTGGTTGGTCAGTTTAATTGAAAGCATTATTCGGTCCGTTAGAGAACCGAGGGGTTTACTAATATAAAGTAAAGAAAAATAAAACTTAATATTATTTGCGAAAGCGTCCTGGAAATTATTCTTAATAATTGAAAATTCAGTCCAATTTTAAAAATTTTATCACCAAGATTTGTGCAATATGTGTACATTTTAACAACATTTTAGTGGAAATATCATATTTGATTTTCTCAAAAGTCAAAAATATTATTCTCACGCTTTACTTGTTTTTTTGCGAATAACGCTATAATTTTACGAAGTGCAAGCGTAATTTCATTAAGAATGACAATATTGAGAGGAGTAAACCTTTAGCACGAAAAAGGTAAGAATACATTCTATTTTGGTGAAAGGGGAGAGATTTCACGTTTTCGTTTAAAACATTCGGCAGAGCTGCCATCTGGTGACTATGATTTTAACGTTTTTAAAAACAATTTTTTCCTCCGTGGAGCTTTGCTCATGTAAGAGAGAGTTTGTGAAACGAAGAATAAATATTGACGTTAAAGTTTAAGAAAGTCCCGTTTCAGATTGCTGTATTAAACTAATATGCATTTATCTATTATCCACGTGGAATTGCGCGAAATATAGGATATTTATCTCCTAGAAAGCGCTGAGAAAGGAATTCACAGACTGTAGACAATTGTCATTCATTTATTTATAATTCTTTCTTAATCCAAGCTATGAAAAAGTTATAAATGCTGCTTGATTAATGATCACTTTATTTTAATTTTAGTAATATAGTTAAAAGATATTATTTAAAATTTAAAAAAAAGAAAAAAAAAAAGGCTGAAAGCTTTCAGATTTTATATTACCCCCGATTTTTTTTAAGTTTTATGAGTTAACTTTATTTATTAAATATCATGTTCTTTGCACTTAAACCACATAAAATTCAATTCAACAGCAATATCACAAAATAATTTAAAAAGAGCATTCTTTTAGAATTTCCGACACACGGTCTCGCGCGCTGGAAAATAAAAAATAAAATTTATGCTCGCGCTCTAATAAAATAATTTTTATGCTCGCGCGCATAAAAAATAAAAAGTTTTCTTTTTTCGTACAGTGTTGCCATTGCTCGCTTTGAAATCTCTGAGTTGTTAATAAAATATTCGTTAAAGTTTTACAAAATATGAAATAGATAGTAAAACAAATTCCAAGTTTGGACTTCCAAATGCCCATATTCGAGTGGAGGATTACGTTATCCAAAATTTGATCTTTCTAGTTACCGTTGTTTTTGTAGCAATACGAAGAACGTATATACATTCATGCTTGCCCCTTTGGGCTAATGAAAGTAAGCATGTGCTAATTCTAATAAACAATCTGAAAATCGCTGCAATTAAAGTATTTTTTTTATTTATCTCTATTTTTCCCGCATTATAAGCACTCACAAAATATACAGTGTAATAAATTGCAATAGATGCACTTATTCAACAAGGAAAACAAAATAGGGTAATTTAATAAACCTTTGTATTTGCTTCTTTAGCTGCCTTTGGCAACTATTTTCAACGATTTTCAGGAATCGTAGGGCAGGCAAGTTTGCTAGTTTAAGGAATAAAACCCAAATTTAGTTGAATCATGCCCATTTCATGGAACTCCTACAAAATCTAAATTTGATGATAATAATTTAACAAAAGTTTTCAAGTAATTTTTTTTTCAGGAACGTCGTAAATGCACACATTTATACAACGGCACCCTTTTGAAACATTTATCCACATAGCATTTTAGTGTCAAATGTCACGTGAGTACAGTCTCCAGAAAATTTAATCTTAATGTGATATAAATGAAAACTTTGTTACTGAGACTTTTATTATATGTATATGTA
>KK118531.1:284618-306971 GCA_000611955.2 Stegodyphus mimosarum
ATTTCAAAATTTAGTCAATTAATCGACGCGGTATTGTCTCAATTGGTCGTCAGTTGAAACGCGTGGAAGTAATATTTCAGCGAAAGGGGCACGGTTCTTTTCCCCTGACGAAACAACTATGCAACTCTCACTGAGATATTACTATTTATTATTGTATACCTTGTTTTTATTACAACTTCAGCTTTTCCCAATTTTGCCCATAAATTACAATTTACTAAGCATTATTTGAGTTATATTTTCATGTAAATCTTTACTGAGGATTTTAAGTTTTAATTGTATTTAATGTGTAATTTTGGCACTAACGTGCTTCTTCGAATAGGATTTCAGAGGGTTTGGGATGTACTTTGGCTTTTGGCATTCGTACTTGTTAATAATATATACATATATTACTCGGCTCAGTGAGCTCAGTTTTTTTATTCTTATATGTAGGTAAATGGCTCATTTTTTTGCTTCAAAAATGATTTAATTATGCTGTTTTTATCTTACGGTTAAGGTTTTTATGCCTTTAGCAAATCTGCATGCAAGACGTGTAGAATTATCAACAATTTAAAAGTTGTTCAATTGCCTAATCATTTAAGGTTAAGCCTAATCCTTTTCTCATTGAAGCCATATTTGTTTACATTGGTAACTTAGGAGAATAGTGGATTTGTTGCCAATCTAGAGAAGCTAAGCTTCGGAAAAAACAAAGATAACGCCTCCTTTTATTATTGCGAATTAAAACGCTTAATCCATTCTGGAATTTATTCGAGGAAATAAGATTTACTTCGTAATTTTTAATATAGGTATTTTGAATTTTTATGTATTTTTGTCTTATCGCAAAATGAGATCTGAATTAATTGAATGAGAAATACTGAGTTGTTTGAGAAAGACTGCTTTTGTTTTCAAAAAAAAATTTTTATACGTCGTTGTAGATTTATAATAGTATTTGAATAGAACACGAGGCAACGATTAGGTAATTCTTCAGACGATGGTAATTTTCGTGCATTTTGAGTTATACATTGAATGAGATGTAACGCTGTTAAGGAGCCTAGCGCCACAGTATCGCTATGGCAAACAATTATAGTGAATTATTATATATAGTGTAATTAGTATTTTATTATGGTTTATGCGCTATCGACGAAGTAGAATTGATTCAATCCAATAAGTTTAAATGAAAATCAAAATGCGTATAATTTAATATTCCGTACAAGGAAGTCATGTGGTGTTCACATCAGATTTTTTAATTTTAACGGAAATATAAATGAAAATATGAATGTATTTAATGCCGAAGGGAACGTTATTTGCTGTTGAAAAATTACGTTAATTTCTCTAAAAGATAAAATTTTATTCTGACATACCAAATCCGAAATACGAAATAAGAAGTATGAGAAAATAGATAGAGTACACTTTTGTGACACAACTGAAATGATTGACACAATAGATTTGACCAATGTTACTTGCATTCAGAAATAACTTGGATATATTTGGTATTACTTTAGAACGGATTCTAGTTTGACAAAATTTCCTCATGAAGCATAATACTTAATTTTAATATTAAGTACTTATAATACTTAATTTTAATATTAAGTACTTATAATACTTAATTTTAATATTAAGTATTATGCTTCATGAGGTTATATTGATGAATGGCAACGCTATTTTTAAGCTTGAGAGCTCAGCTAATCAGCATTTGACTGAAAATTTCAAGCAAATAGGCAAGCACATCAATAACGGCGAGATATTATTTTCTGATAAATTTATAAATGGTTGCCTAATACTAGTGCTTTAGCCCGACCGCCTACAAGGAAATTATATCTTTGTTAAAATCTCATGTCATCCCAGCATGTTAATACTAAGCAAGTAGCACGCGTGTTCGGTGGCTGTCGTCTTGCATTAAAGGAACTGGTTCCTTCGGGTCGCGACCTGATCCCACATCCCTTTAGTGTTTATGAATCTTTTACTGAACAGAACATCGCATGCTGGGCGGCGAGTCACGATCTCAAGAATGAATAACAGCATCTAGAACCAGAATTGCCATTATGAATGGTCTGCGACGGACAAGACAATGGAAAATCTCCGCACTGCACGTGTTCTGAAGTCTCCATGTTGAAACGATGTAAACAATGATGAATATTTATGTGGAACTTTTAAGTTTTTTCACTTCCCCCACCACTTAAATGATGGTAAAAATTACCCAGTTTTCAATTTCAGAGAAAAGAGTTGCTCAGGATTTCCGCTTCATCTTTAAATGATGTAATCATCTTTTAAATTCAAGCCTTACATACACCATCACTTAATAAAATAGTTTATTTTTTTTTAAGAAATGTGGAATTTTCCTTTCAATAAATAAACCTCAGCAGTCCGGCAACTTTTAGAACAGCTTGATTTGTTGTGTAGAAACATTAGATATTTTTTGAAAGTAGGAGAGATGCAAAATTGAGCAGTGCCCTCGCTGGGACCCGAAACACAGACCTCTCGAATACGGCCGAGTGTGATGACCACTACACCACGAAGGCATGCTAAGAAGGTGAGAGAAATACCTTATACACTCCCCCTTTTAAAGGGGGACTAGGTATTAGGGAACCCAGTCGCCAAATCCTGGTGGTGGAGAATCATCATCATCAGTCAATTTTAGCTCGGTAGCCACTGTAGCGTCATTAGTTTTTTTTTTGACGCGGGAGACGTGAAAAATGAGCAATGCCCTCGCCAGGACTCGAACCTGGACCTCTCGAATATGCGCCGAGTGTTGACCAGTACACCACGAAGGCATGCTAAGAAGGCGGGAAAAATACCTTATATTGATCAGAAAAATTCACTTTAGCTTGTAAATTTAGGTGTCTGAGCCATTTAAAAAAATAGGCGCTATTCATAGATGCATCATATATATATATATATATATGATAAAAATTTGTGATTTTCTTTAAAAACGTAATTATTCCAAGTATTTCCACGCAATATAAGTATAGACAAAAAGTAATTTAGAACCAATTTTACACAAAGATCTAAAACAAGAGAAATTCAATACCAATAAATTTCAAAATATCTTATAAATGTGCAAAATAAGAATTAAAAGAAATGTGAAACTAAAGCCTAAAAATTATAATACCCTGTCAAAATTGTCACATGAGCTGTTAGAACTAAATACTTTAGAATAGTTCACCAGCTAATTTTGGATACAGGAACGCAGTGGGTTTCAAGTGGAAGGGGGATTGTAACTGAATATGAGGTATGCTCCTCTTGATAACGTTATATCAGATTTGATTGAATTCCTCTTCTTTTAAAATTTGTACACATTTTTTTTTCTGGCTTTAATGCATTTTTTTCAGGTTTTTACAAATATTAGGTGTTAGCTTCACATTTCTTTAATTTTTATTTTGCATATTTATAGGATATTTTGAAATTTATTGGTATGAAATTTCTCTTCTTTTGGGTCTTTGTGTAAAATTGGTTATAGATTTCTCATTTTTCTATCTATTCATATACATATTCATATATATATATTTAATATTTTAATATTTAATAATATATATTTATATATCATATATATATATATTTAAATGAACTTCCGTTTTTTTTTTACATAGCCATGACAATATGCAAGCTGTTCGCTATTTATAAGACGGAATTCTTTGAACACGACCAAAGCCTGATTAAATGGCCTGGGTCTCTAGATACAGCTTCCTTTCAATAACCCTCGATTCCTATTTGCCTTTTTAAAATGAAGGAAAATTAAATCATGAAGAACTAGAATATGATTTTCCTCTCATCTCCCAAAACATGAGGTGCTATGCTTTGTCTTTATTGCCTTAGTTACTTACCAGTATCTGAAAATGATCAGTAATTAACACTTGGCTGTCAGTTTTAAATATGGTAAATGATCTTGTTCTCTGAAAATTTATACGGTTCATGATATTTTGGAATTCGTCAGATTATAATACAAAATAATCAAGAAATCTGGCTGTGATATATACAGGAGATATATTTAGTTCCTTCTATTAGACACTTCTCCCTCTCCTTTTAATTATTTGAGCATTAGAAAAAAGCTGTAAAAAGAAATTTCATTTATAGAAATAAAATATTTTTACTTAACAAGAAATAAGCTAATCTGATTGGTTTGATATGACCTAAATTTCCAAAGCTTGAAATCTTTTTTATTATTCAAATTATTTGATCAATATAACAGCTTCCAATTTCTATGAGAACTTTTTAAAAAAGTGAAAAACAGTAAAAAACTATAAAGAAGAATTAAACATAGCTCTTAAAATATGAAGTTTTTGCTTCCTAGGTCTAAAACTTTGAAATTAGTTTTCATGCATTTTATCAATAAAATGCATCTGATGAGTAAGCTGCTAACATGTTCAGAAGATTTATCAGGAAACGACATTTTAAAACAGCATCGGCTGCAAATTCTCAAGTGTGCTTTTAAGAGAAAGATTACTTATTAAAAAAATTGTAATTTAGAATATCACCAGAACATCGCCTCGAAATAGTACATCACCTCGAGGCGTTCGAACATCATCTCAAAAGAGTAACTATTGTTAACTATTTTAATTAATATATAACAAATACGTAAAAATAATTTGTCCTTTCTCTTAAATAAAAATAATATCCCATTGTTACGAAGTAAAAAGAATTAGATCCGAAATCCATAAGAAGTATTTGAAATTCCCTTAGTTCTATCACTCGAGCTATAAAGTACGGAAAGCTTAATTTTAGTAAAATTCAGCAGTTATGAGCATACGATTAAAAAAAAGAGAGAAAAAATTTGTAAGAAATTTAAGATTTTATATTACATTCAAACAGGCGTTTTTTCTTTTTACAGACACATGTTTTAAGAGTATTTGGACTAACGCCACACTGTGCTAAAAGTATTTAAAAACAAGATAAGCTTATAATTTTCGATACACAGTGTCGCGCGTTGGAGATAAAAATGTTTTTATGCCTTTCAGTGTTGCCATTGCTCGCTTTGAAATTGATCAGATTTTTAATCAAAAATTCGTCAAAGGTTAACAAAATACTATGAAATAGATAATAAAACAAATTCGAAATTTCAAATTCGGTCTTCAAGGTCCTCATGTTCTGATGGAGGATTATGTTATTCAAAATTTGATGACGCTAAGTGCCGTTGCTTTCCAACAGTGCGAAAAACATACTTACATTCCTGTAGATTCTTCATTATTTATTTTATTTAAATACAATAATATTGTTATTATATTTTAATAACAATATTTGGTGGCAACAATCTGAAAATTGATTCGAGTATTTAAAGTCATTTGACTCAAAATGCTGCTTTCAGACTAATAGCCCTTATGGGCTAAAACCCATTTGGGCTAAGAAGAAAAGATTATTCAATTTATGATTGCTGTAGATTTCCGAACCAGTTTATTCATTCATTTTACTAAAAAATGGGTCTTCCATTATGCGTTTGATTGTACATATAAACCCCAGACAGCCGCCTAAGGTACCGTTTCTTCTGAGTATGTTAAAAAAAAAGCTAACTAAAGTTACATTTTGCCTTGCATTATTAATGTCTTAATTTATATGGGGAAAAATTGTGCTGATCTCCCACGGAGCTAAAACTGCTGGAGCTATGTCTGAATGTAGGTTTTTAGTTTAAAATGAATCGATAAAGAAAGTATTTAGAAAGTAAAATGCGCGTAAACAAAAGATTTCTCACACTGTAAAGTCACATAGGTTACTTCAATCTTTATACACATCGTCATTGGGGGCTACCAAAATTCAAGCGGTAAAACAGCTCAACAATTGCAGTTTGACCCGGCATCAAGTCCACGCAAAGGGCAGTTCGCATAGAATACTTTCGTGTTTATCGTCAAGCGTAATATAGATCCAAGCCAGTTTCACTTAGAAGATAGCCCTCGTATGAACTGAAGTTTTAAGGTAATTCTTCGCGTTCTTAGCATGCCTTCGTGAAATAATGTTGTCAGCACCCTCGACGGGTATTCGAGAGATCCGTGGTTCGAGTCCCAGTGAATCCATTGCTCACTTTTTCATCTCTCCTGTTTTCAAAAAATACCTAATGTCTCTATAGTGGCGCCCAAACTAAAAAAGGGGGCGGAGGATGATTCTCCACCTACAGGATTTGGCGATTGGGTTCCCTACTCCCTAGTCGAACTCCCGCCTTTTTAGTACGCCTTCGTGGCGTAGTGGTCAGCACGCATTGCGCATATTCAAGGGTTCCGTGGTTCGAGTCCCGGCATAAGCATTGCTCATTTTTTATCTCTCTTGTTTCCAAAATATACCTAATGTCTCTACAGTGGCGCTCGTGCTAGAAAATGGGGTGGATGAGGATTCTCCACCTACAAGATTTGGCGATTGTGTCCCCTAATGCCTAGTCGCCCTTTAAAAGGGGGAGTATATAAGATATTTCTCCCGCCTTCTTAACACGCCTTCGTGACTTAGTGGTCAGCACGCTCGATGCGTATTCTAAAAGTCCGTGGTTCGAGTCCCGGCAAGGGCATTGTTCATTTTTCATCTCCTGCTTTAAAAAAATACCTTAAGTCTCTACAATGTTAACCAAATAACCTTAAGCCATTGGTATCAGATTTATAAAAATAAATTTCACATGAATATAATCTTTAGTGGAATTTTCAAACACCTTAATTATCTCCAGGGTAATTATCAACCAGCATTTCATCATTTGTTCTTCAAGCCATATATACACTACTGCAACGGAACTGTGCTTGAAACAAGTAAATTATTTATCTTGCATAATACGCAGAGCACCTGAGCTGGTTAATGAAATTATGAAAACCCCGATGGAACTACTTTATGGGTAACTTAAATTCCACAAACGGATCACGCGTCAAATAAAAAATGGCTCGTTATGCGTGCGGTACACTTTAATGCATTGCAACAGAATCTAGTTCAGGGTCGCTGAAAAGTTTGGGGAAGAAACACCACGTGCATCCCAATTTTAATAAACTGGTGCAAGATTGCGCAACTTTCACACCGGGAATCTTCTAAAGCCTCCTGGGGCGAAAGTAAACTTAAGCTCAATTCAAAAAAGGTCCGCCATTTTTATTCTTCGTGTGGCTGATATGTCATCTGATTAACATAAAGGTTTTATGGGTATTACCTGCACAATCTAATCTTCTTGAGGACTAACATCCAAGGTCCATATACGTTTTTTTTCCACTAGCACTTTGTAAAATGAATCTTAAATTTTAAATCATGAACTTAATCGTGATTTCCTTTAGCTTCTTGTGGTGGTAAATAACTGAAAAACATTCTCGAAAAGACTTTAGATGATACACGAATCTCATGCAATGTTGATAATTTCTTTTTGCTAGTTCCTAAATATAGGTGCTGGTACATAAATTCTAAGTTGGAGCATTTTAATAGTTTTACCCTCATCGAACGTTTGAAATATTCATGTCTCAGAATGATTGAAACTTAAATGTCTGTCTGTTACTCAAAAATGCACGAACGTATTTGCACATCCCTACCTTATCTAGCGCAACAGAGCTTGAATTGTATTACAGAACTAGCTTGAAGTAAAAAGATGTAACACTCTTTGTGAGCTTTTGATTTGACTAGCGGCCAGCCGCCTAAAAATAGTTACTATAAAAAAGAAAATTGAAAAAAGAAATATATTAAAAAAATCTGAAAACTTTCAGATTTTATATTACCCCCAAAGGGCTTTTCTGCATTTACATGCACACACACGTTTCGAGAGCATTGGGCTAATGTTTCTTTGGGCTAAGAATATTTAAAAATAGCCTACCTTTAGAATTTTCAATAGACAGCCTCGTGCACTGGAGATAAAAATGTTTTTTCCCGTACCGTGTAATCATAGCTCGCTTTGAAATCTTTGAGTTTGTTAATCAAAAATTCGTTAAAATTTTACAAAATTAGAAATGCACAATAAAATATTTAAAAACAGCATATCTTTAGAATTTCTGATAGACAGTCTCGCGTGCTGGAGATAAAAGTATTTTTTTCCGTACAGTGTTGCCATTCCTTGCTGAAATCGTTGAGTTCGTTAATCAAAAATTCGTTAACGTTTTTACAAACTATGAAACAGATAATAAAACATATTCCAAATTTAGGCTTCCAGATGCCCATATTCTGGTGGAAACGTACGTTATTCAAAATTGGATGACTCTAGGTACCGTTGTTTTATCATAATGCGAGAAACATACATACATTAATGTAGATTCTTCATTATTTAATTTCTTGAAATATAATACAGGGCAATGCTTGGTAGAAACAATTTGAAAAGTGAATCAGACATTTATAGTGAATCAACACAAAATGGCAAAACGAAAACAACAGTCCTTCAGGGACAAAACCCCTTTGGACTAAAAAAAGTTTTTTAAGCCATCTTAGTAGAAAAATTAAATATTGATATGATGAACTGAGAAAAGAATAAAAAAGACAGAAAAAAGTGCATACCAACACTTAACGCTACATCGGGAATTCTAAACGTATACTGCTATGCTGCTTTTAAAATGTTTGTAATTTTGTTATTGAATTGCATATAGCATAAGTGTTGCTTAATGTTGCTTAATAGCAAAGCTGAAAACAAAACAAGTTTGGGCTTCCAGGTTCCCGTGTTTGGGTGGAGGATTACGTTATTCAAAATTTGATGGCCGCAAAACATACATACATTCATGTACATTCTTCATTATGTAATTTCTTTAAATATAATACAGGGTAATAATATTTGGTGTCATCAATTTAAAACGCGATTTACCGTTTATAGTGAAATGCCACTAAAATTCCGTTTCGAGCCTAATAGCCCTTCTGGGCTACAGCGCCTTTGAACTAATAGTGATTTTAATGTGTCCAACTAGTCATTAATAATAACACAGATAAATGAAGAACTGTATTTATTGCTTTCATATCGCTTGTTCTGTTAATTAATAATAGAGAGTTTAAGTTTGAAAGAAAAATTAAATGTCTTATACTTTATCAAAGGGCAACTTACTGGTGGGTTGAAGATAAAAATATTTTTTTCGAGAAGTGACAACGCGCTTCTTTTAAACGACTGAGTTAAATTTTAATGACAAATAAATATTTTATGCTTTGCCCGGTAGCAGGACATTTCTTTTAAAATCCCTCTTATCTAATTAAATTAATTACATACGTATGTAGATGCTCTGGGTGCTGCTGATGTTTTACAAATAGGAAGAAGGTATATGCATACATATATACATACATAGAGATTCTTTATTATTTAATAACGAAGGTTGTTATTATAAATGTTCACTTAATAATTTAAGTTGTGATGAAAACATTTAATTTTTAGGTGACAAATTATAGATTTCCTTTCTACATCATATTTTACAGGAAATATTATTACGTTAGCTTAAAATTTTAAACTACAAATGCAGCTTCATCTGAATATATCCATATTTGCTCCCACTAGGGCAAAGAATGTTGAGTTTCTCTCTTGATGGCAATTACGCTCAAAATATGTAGGCAGGAGGTAAACAACATTCTTATACCTACAACTCACTTTGTAGACAGCAAAATTTCAATACAACCCAACCGTCCACAGTAACTCAATATAGCGCAACTGCAAAGAAGTATTTAAGTGGAGGTTTAATAACAAATATTTTAAGTTAATCTAAAGTTCAATAATTTAAAGTTAACTATTTAATTAAATTTATCCATCTATTTATATTATAATTAGCAAAAAGGGAGTTAGCCTAGAAGGGCTATTAATTTTGTTTTGGCCGAAAACTTTTAAAATCTGAATCCCTTTTCAAATTGCTGCCACCAAATATTATCACCCCGTATTATATTTAAAGAAATTAAATAATGAAGAATCTGTATAAATGCATGTATGTTTCTCGCATTGTTATAAAACAACGGTACCTAGAGCCATCAAACCTTGAATAATTTACGTCTCTACACGAATATGAGCATCTAAATGCCCAAATCTGGAATTTGGAATTTATTTTTTTATCTATTTCATATTTTGTAAAGCATTTATGAGTTTTCGATTTAAAAAACGCAACGATTTCAAATCGAGCAATGGCAACGCTGTACGAAAAAAAATTATCTCCAGCGCTCGAGACTGTGTATCGGAAATTCTAAAGATACGCTCATTTTAAATCATTTTGCTATATTGCTCTTGAATTGAATTTAATAGTTTAAGTGGGAAGAATACGATATTTGATAAATAAAGGTAACACACAAAACGTCAAAAAAACGCGCCCTTGGACGGAATATAAAATCTAAAAGCTTTAAGATTTTTTTATTTATCCAAAGAGGCAACTTTCTCTGAAGGATTATTACTTTCGTTTTGACGTTTTTCGTTGGCTCACTATAAATGTCGGTTCAATTGTTTTTTCAACACTTTTAATTGTTGCCACCAAATATCAGAGCCCTGCATTATATTTAAATTAGATAATGAAGAATCTGCATAAATGTATGTATGTTTTCCGCATTGTGATAAAGCGACGGCACCTGAATCATCCAATTTTGAATAACGTAATCTTCCACAGAATATGGGTATCTGGAATTCCGAATTTGGAATTTGAAATTTGTTTTATTATCTATTTCATACTTTGCAACACTTTAACGAATTTTTGACTAACAAACTCAACGATTTCAAAGTGAGCAATGGCAATACAGTACGAAAAAAAAAATTATCTTCAGCGCGCGAGACTGTGTATCAGAAATTCTAAAACTCATTTTAAAACTACTTTGTGATATTGTTGTTGAATTAAATTTTGCGATTTAAGTGCGAAGAATATGATATTTAATAAATTAAGTAACACACGAAGAGAAAAGAGTCTTAAAAAAAAGAGTCCCTTTGGGCGTAATATAAAATCTGAAAGCTTTCAGATTTTTTTATTTATATTACAATTGTAATAAACAAAAAATTCATTAAAAGCAAAAAAGCCATATAAATATATGAAAACAGGAAAGCACTGAGCGAAGGGGAGCGGTCAAGTAGAGAACTAAACTTTAAGTGGTGTACATACATGTATATCCATGTATGTTTCGATCTTCCTTAAGCATTATCGGACAGAAACCTCCACCGCCCACAGTGAAAGCTTAAATCACTCATTAGTGGGCCATAGGGACTAGGCTGATGATCCCTGATGTAGACAAATGTTTAACGAGTGATCAAGGGAAATTTTGATAAAAACTGAATGAGAGATGATGAATAAATATGACAGCTTTATAGATAGTTCTTTCCTTTTAAAGGCTTGTCTTCAAATAGCTGATTTTTCTGCCTGCAGTACCTGAAATGTTTGCAGTATAGTTAGTCAGTTTTTATTTAATGTCAAATGTGTCAGTTTTTATTAGTGAAATATGTTTCAGTTTTTATTAATTATTTATTTGACATAATGAAGTCAGTTTTTATTTAACTGTAATAATACCAATTGGTATCCAAATGATGTTTGTACCATTCTCTACTTCTTTATATTATGTTTTAGAGTTTCAAATTTCAATTTTAGAGTTTCAAATATTATGTTTTGAGTTATTTTAAATTACTGTGAAAGACAGACTTTCTTCAGAGACAAAGCAGGCCTGTTAAATAAATACCTTTAAGCCAGTGGTATACCTCGCGGGCCTAATTTATTTCTGGTAAAGAGAAATAAGGAGAAAGTGGCAGCAAGAACCAAGACCTTAGAACTTTATGACCCATTTCGCTGTTCCAGTTTTTTAAGCTTTGGAGAGGTTTTTAATTACTATCATTTGTTTACAATGTAAAACTATATTAAGTGGAATACGGTTAAGAAGGACGAACAGCATTAATAGCGGATGGGCCCAGAAACTGCAAAGGCTTTGCGTAAGGCAAACAAAATTCCAAGTGTTTATTTCCATTATCTTCCTCATATATGAATCTTTTTTATTGTTAGCACAATCATTTTCACCTGGCGTAAAGAGCAATAAATGTCCACTAAAAATGAAGAAAGAAGAATCCCTTGAACATTAACCCATTCAGCAGATAATAAAACAATACAAAAATACATACGATGGTTTCAAATTTTCTACTGAGGAAAGTAATGCAATAACTTACATTTTTCTGTAACTAGACATAAAGAGGAAGTTCATATTTTAGCTTTATCCAATGCAAAGAAAAGCATTACCTTCAAAGTAAAATATTTCTCCAAAATTTTCTTTCCTTCTTCATAAATATTTAAGGATGGTCATTTTACTTTTTTTTCTCCATGCTTTTCTCATCACGAATTTTTCTCTTCGTTAAAAACCTGTTGACCTCTTTTCACGAAACCGACGTGTAAATTCTAAAACACACTTATTCTTTTTTAATCTTATCTTAAAACTTTCTAGTACAATTTTCATTTGTTTAAATTTTCAAATAATATACTAATATAAACGGCATGCGATTTGCTTTGAAAAGGAAAATTCTAGCAGTTTGAAAAAAATAATATTCAAGCAGAATATTATTTGTTTGTGCTCCATCTTCTTTCTAAAAAACGTCTTTTATTGTGTAGGTTTCCACCCTTTTATTTCTCAGTTCAATATTAAAAACCCCTTACAATGATAAGAGAAAAATCGCTTGAGTGTGTGAACAGAGACGTAAGACTTAAGACGGGTTAACTACCCTTTATTTCTGAAAATAAGGATGAAAACAATCAGCTCCTCGGAGCGTACAGCAAAGCCTCCACTTGGGCTTGAAATCAAATTAATATGAATTTAAACTTAACTAAACTAAAAGATAGCAGAAGCTATCAAGATTCTAAGTAGTTGGCTCCTAAATCTCAATTAGGTCGGCGAAGCTAATCAAGGCCCTAAAGTACGGTCGAGCGTAGCAATAACTTAGAGAGACGTAGCCCAAGGCAAACGCTCGCTAGTCCGGAATTCGGGCTCTATCTAGCGAAGTCAGTGAAACATCGACTTAAATACTACTCTTACTTATTTGCATTAACCGAGTTTCCGAAAATACATTTTGGTAGGAAATTGTAAGCTGAAGCTACGAGACAGGAAAAGTGCATAAACTTAAAATAACTGTTATAAAATTAGGATAAACCTTACAATTGCAAAGCCTGTATAAACATTCTGTTGTGTACATTACATGACTCCTTGTACGGAATACTAAATTATACGCATTCTTTGCTGCATTTCATTCAAACTTTATTTCCTCGAATTTCATTAGAGATATATTTCTCATAATATTAATTCAGTTCCCATTTCGCGACAAGGTAAAAATACATAAGACATCAAAATATCTTTATCAAAAATTGAAAAGTGTAGAAAAACATAAAACACGAGATACAGTTAAAACAATTAAAAAAACAATTTTTACTATTAAAATTAGAGTTTATACGCAAAAACAACAATTCGGCCATCAGGCAAGAAGGCAGATTTTTCGGTGCAAAAAACTGAAAGTTTACTTTTAGTCTCACTCGGCAAAAAGACACTGACGGCCGGAAAGTGACTTAATTTATTATGCTAGCTATGCTGAGCCAATATATGGGATAATTTAATAACTTAAATGATAATTCCAGAATGGATTAAGCATGATTTAATTCGTAATAATAAAAGAAGACGTTAATGTTGTTGTTGCAAAGTGCAGTTTCTCTAGATTGGCAACAAAAGCACTACTAAGTTTTAAAGGTAAGCAGATATGGCTGGTAAGGTTAAAAAATTAAGCTTAGCCGCACTTAAACAACTTTTGAATTATTCATAATTCTACAACTACTGTATGCAGATTAACTAAAGGCATAAAAATCTTAGCCGGAAGATAAGAACAACATAATTCAATCATTTTTAAAGCAAAAAATCACAACTTATCAACATATAAGACTAAAAAAACTAACCTCAATGAGCCGAGTAACAGAGTGGACTTTAGGTGCAGCCTATTACCGCAAAAAAGGGAGGTGCACAACTACATGCTGTAACAGTCCTATATATAAAATTTCAACGTTCTAAGGCTAATCGTTTTTGAGTTATGGGAGATACATACATACATACGTACGTACCCATACGTAATTACTTATACGAGACGCCAGGAAAAAAATCTGTTCTGGATCCATTTTAAATCAGTTTCATAATTCGTTTGGGGAAAAAGAGTCCTTTATTCTGTCCTTACGTACAGATGTCACGCAAAAACATCGTTAAACTGCATTCAATAGCATATTATCGATATCAAAATGCATATTTTCGTTGAAATATGGTACTCGGAATTTTTCGTGATTACGATACTTCCTTTACGTTGTACAAGTAAGTGCAAAGGTATGCCTGACTTCTGTAAGATTAACTTATATTTATGTGTAACGAATAAATCTTAACACTGACATCTTATTAGATAGTAGAATTTATAATATTCTCTTATAAACTCGGATTTATTCACTGAATAATACCAACAGTATCACATTTGCGAACACGGTCTATAGAGTACAAAAAATTAAAACTAAGGAAGGTATGGAAAATGAACGCCTTACAACATATATTTGAAGAATACGGATAGATGCCATAACACTAAAACGAATAATTCAATTTCGTCAGCAAATTAAACTCTAGGTTTTAATGTCCTTAAAACTTGCTGTAAATGGACAGAACGCGTGTGACTATGTTTTTGTCAATTACTCTGGCTGTTCTGTAGATAATGAAGTTTCATAGTAGAAGAATCTTGTAAGTTCAAATAATTAACGGGAAATTTCTAGGTCTAAGAAATACAATAGATATAAGTATATCACTTTAGATACAAGGTTAGTTATGTATATAACGTACAGAGGTATATGTAAAGCAAAAGGTTTCTCACAGCGCCATCATATACTACCTCAATGAGCCCAACCTATGTTTCGAGACGGAAATTTTTTACCAGGCGTGCCACTGAAAGAACTGTGCGAGATTTTCCCTTCTTTTCGTATAAATTCGCGGGTTTATTTTTAACCAAACAGCTATCAATATTGAAATTTCATTCCCGCACCTTGTGGTCAGCCGAAGTTGGCAATTTTTATTACGTAAGAAAGCAGAAAAAATGTACAAAAGAATCGTTTGCTGCAATTGATTTGTATATATGTACAATAACAACTTTTAAATAACACTTTGTGGAGACATTAAGACTACTTTGAAGAAAGAGTCCTGAAAAATGTGCAATGCCCTCGTCGGAACTCGAAACTAGACCTCTCGAATACGCTCCGAGTGTGCTAACCATTACACCTTGAAGCCATGCTTGAAAGAGAGAGAAAATACCTTACGTGCTTAAATAGTTTATGAAAATTATCAACGGTGAGAACTGGGCAGTGGCAATTAGTGGATGATATTTGCTTTTTATTGCCATGACTTTTCGGTCTGTTTATTTTTACTAATTTTTTGTAACCATTGTTTGTATTTATTGTTCACTTTTTTGTGTCTTTGTTGTTTGCTTTTGTATAAATTTTTGTATTTGTCCTTTTCCTCCCTTTTTATGTTTTTAATTATTATTTACACATGATTATTTTCATTTAGTTATTTTATGTTTCACTTCTTTTCCTTTGTTGGATTGGGCGTGGTCTATTATGACCATACGACCAATTCGTTTCTTTAGGTGGGTCGGGCTGTGCCTATTTCTGGTACCTTATATAAGAGGACTGGGTGACCTTTTAAGAGGCGACTGGGGATTAAGGGACCCAATCGTCAAATCCTGGTGGCGAAGAATCCTCATCCACCACCTATTTCGGGCACCAATGTAGAGTCATTAGGATTTTTTTGGAAGCAGGTGATGTGAAAAAAGTGCAATGCCCTAGGCGGGACTCGAACCTAGACCTCTTCAATATGCGCCGAGTGTGCTACCGTTACACCACGAAGCCATGCTGGAAGGAGGGAGAAAACATCATACAAGTTTCTAACTAATACATTAATCTTGTTAACCTTGACTGAACTTCTGAGATAATTTTGCAAAAAATCTATCACACTTTTCCACTTACTCATACATTGCTGTTTTGACATGAGTTTTTAAAGAAATAGAAAATCTATTTTCTGTCGTTTTAATTATAATTTTACTTCCATTAAAAGTCATTATATTTTTTTTACTCCACACATGAACTTATTTCAAGAACTTTCTTTCTTGGCGTTATAATGTTTGACTATCATAAAACAATAAATTGCGTCAAATTAAGAGCTTTAACAATGCTCGTAATATTTCAGTTTTCTGACAAATAATTTACTTTTCATTTCAAATTCTGCACATAATTTAATGCTGACATTAGAAGTTCCTGGCAGCAAAATTCGCGCGGAAAAGTCTTTATGTAACAGAAGCGTTAAACTCCTTGAAATGAAAAACTATTTACGGACTTGTTTGAAAATATAAATAAAGTAATGTTACGTACGAACTAAACAATGTAGATAAAAATCTCAGTGTTGGTTATTACTGGTTTTTGTAAGGCCTTGCGACATTCTTCGTTTTTTATATCTTGGCATATGACACCACAATCACGTATATTCCAATGAACAATATTTTTCACTCACTGAAGGACGACATAAAGTTTATTTGCTGTCGCATGTTTGTTGGTGGCAGCTTATGAAAAATTAGGGTGGTTTCTTTCGTAGTGCTGTCGCTAGATTGCCTTCCAGCGTGAAAGTGTCCTTCTTTCTTTATTTAAAAATTAATAGCTTTGTCATTTTTAAAAATATTTTCTCTTAAAATAGCAGATTTTCCCCTTAATTAATCACAAAGAAAGCTACTTCTTTAAGAAACGCTTGCTAGAAACGCTTGCTGTTGGGTCATGTAATTTGTAATACTAAAGGTAAGTAATAACGTATTCGGAAATACGTTAATGACAGAAAGCATATTAAAGTTTAAAAGGATTAAAAATAGCTTTAACTTTTATATTACATAAATAACCTTTTTTATTATTTATTACGCTAGCCCGCTAATGGGCCTTCTAAATAAACTTTCAGCTTTTATATTACGCCCAAACGGGCCGTTTTTCTTTCGCATTTACAGACACATACACGTTTTGAGAGCCCTTGTATTAACGCAACTTTCGGCTAAAAGTATTTAAAAACAGCATATCTTTCGAATTTTCAACAGACAGTCCCTCGCGCTGGAGATAAAAATAGTATATTACTTCCATACAATGTTCGCTTTGAAATCGTCGGGTTTATTAAAAAAAATTAGTTACATTTAAAAAAGGTATGAATTAGATGATAAAATCAATTCTAAATTCAAGATTCGGACTTCCAAGTGCCCATATTCGGGTGGAGGACTAGGCTATTCAGAATTTGATGGCTCTAGCTTTCGTTGTTTACATACATACATACATTCATTCTTCATTATTTAATTTCTTTAAATATAATACAGGACTATAATATTTGGTGGCAACAACAGGAAAAGTGATACAGCCGTTTATAGTGATTCGACCTCAAAATACCGTTTTGAGAGTCATAACTTTTCTGGGCTAACTCCCCTTTCGGCTAAAAAAAGAGAAGACAAAAAAAGTTTGTAATGGTCAGCTTTTAATTTCAGTTGGTGATTCATATTTTGTGCGTATGTGCTTATGTGTCTTTGATTTCTTTGAGGAGAAGGGTGTCATTGACATCTTTTACAAATTGTATGCTTTTGTATTTATTATTTTGTATTTATAATATGTACTTATTTTAGTTTTATTTGCTTAAATTTGTTTTCTACAAATCCATTGTGAAATATAATGCATGGACGTAGCCAGGATATAAAACAAGATGTAACAAATAATCTCGGACACAGAATAACACATGGGATTTGTGCACGAGCTTCAATACGTGCGTGCTTCAATACGTTTTGTTCCAAACCTTCATCTGGAATTTTTGTCTTTTCAACCTCGTACTTTTATGGTGTAATTAGAGGCACGTCCGATTACTAGCTGGAATATGTAAAGTTCGAATCTCGTCTGAAAAACGCCTATTTTTTCATCTTTCCTGATCCCTAAAAGCGCAGTTAGCGAAAATTCGGCACCACCTGGATTTGACGACTGGATTTTTTCCTTCCGCAATTGTCCATTAATGGGGAGAGGCAGTAGACGTTTCTTTGCATTTGTGAATTCGTGCTTTTATTTTTTCAAACGTGGCAGTGATGCTCATTAGCAGGGGTGGCCAACGTTTTTGGGAAGTGAGCCACTATCTGCAAAAAAAAAAAAAAAAAAAAAAAAAAAAAAGTTGGTGCCACTTCCAACTTTTGCAATATACTAAGAAAAATATAAAAAGGCGAAAAAATCTTATTTATAGTCCGATTATGGGATTTCTTTTATGCAAGTAGAGGATATTTAAAAAATAATATAATAAATAAACCAAACATACAAACTAGGGTTTTATCGCTAATAAACATATTTAAAAGTCCAAACAGTCAGTACTTAATTAATGTGGTTTTTGAATATGTAGTTTGTTTCAAGGAAGTCATCTATATTAGAATTAGTTCTTGAAGATGCTAACAAAACTACGTGTTTTAGGAGCATATCAATTAATCTTGAATTTGTTTTTGTTTTCATAATAGAAAACACTTATTAACAAACATATGTTGAGCCAAACCTATAAAAGTATCTGACAGCCAAATCGTGTAAATTTGGAAAATTGCTTGTTGGTAAAAATTTTCTAAATTCAATATAATCTGGGTCCCTTGCAGTTGAAATCAGTTCCTTATATTTACTTTTCAACATAGTATGCTCTGTTGATCAATTACTTCGATTTGAATTTCAGTTAGGCAACAATTAACGCCTTGCAGACAAACTGAAAAAAGATTTGTGAAAAGATCAGTATCTTTTTATCATCTTGAAAATCACCATTCCCACCACTGAATGAATCGTGCAAAATGGATATTAAATTCTTAAATCCAGTTCGGAGTATTATTGACTTTGGTAACCAGTTTCTGCATTAATGGAAGAAGTTTTAAATTTTTTGCTCCAAAATTGAGACAAAAAAAACAAAAGTTTGTTCACAAAAGAAGATATATGACTAACTAGGGTAGGAAAAATGCAGTCTGTCACACAGTAATCTTAAATTTAAATTATTTATATGTACCAAAATGTCGATAAGACAAGCTAAATCTCACAGCCAAATCCTCATTTTTGAGAAGCAAGCGCTCACTGGGCAGTTTATTGTTTTCTTCCAAATATTTTAAACACACTTCCTACTCTGTCGCTCAAATTAGTTGAACTTAGAGAAAAGCGCCGGAGTGCCGCTATGTAGTGAAATAAACCTCAATTAAAATTCAAAGTGTCATTATATTTATTTTAATATCTTTACGTATGTATCTATCTGCGGAGTTGATACAGATGATATTATTTTTTCAAACCTTCTAATTTTTCAATAAGTCTTCGCGTTAAAACTCCGCCGTGCCACACTGTGGCACGTGAGCCGCCATCCCTGCTCATTGGTATAAATATATCCAACTTTACTTTGTACAGATAACTTTTGAATGACTGCCTTTGTGCTTGCTCTGTACCAGTCGCAAAACCAGTCTGGGGTGGAGAGTCTGAAGCAGGTGTCTCAACATACTGCCTAACGAGTATTTAATCCAACCTGCTCACTACTATTTGAAATTTAAACAGAAATTCAAATTTATTCTTTAAACATTTTGCATTTTTAAAAATATTTTTGGGGGTACGTAAGACAATTTGTAATGTTTCTCTATCTGATTCAGGTCTGTAAGTTTATTCCTATTGTTTTGCTTTTATTATATGTATTATCATACATTTTACATAATATCCGGTAGCCTTTAGCGCCATGTTCAGTACGAACATTTTAAGCAGTCCGCAGAAATGCTAATGATAAATTTAATTAATTTCCTTTTGAAAGTCATTGAAACAACTTTCGTCATCAGGAAAATATTTACATTCTTGAAACTTATTTATCGTCAGAATTTACGTTTGAAATTATGTACTTGACAAGCTATTTCCTTTCAGAATCATTCCTTAAAAAATAAAACTATAAATATAATTTTTTTAGACATAATGCAGATTTATTACAAAAGAAATATGCAGTTTAATATTTATATATGTACTTCTGTAAGAAAGATTAAAAAATATAATTTAAATTAGCAATATCTACTTAGTGTTAATTTGTTTATTTCCCCTCTCTATCTTAAAAATAGCAACTTTTTCTGCACTGCGTCATTTCAAGACTAATCTACACTAACGTTTGTGAAAATTGCAACACCATGAAGGACTTACGCGAGTGAGCTGAAATTTTCAGGAAATGCAAAGTAGCGCATGATATGCAAATGATTAGAATTGCAAATCCGTAGCGCATGCGTATGCTGAGCAGCGCCCTCTGAACGGCTGATGGATCCGAATAAATAGACGGCTGTAGCGAGGCGTGTATGGTTATCGGTGGTTATCTGCTAGTGGTAAACGTTAACTCAATCTGTACTTATGCCTCGTCGACGAAAGAGAGCGAGATTTGAACAACTTACAGAGTTTGAACGAGGGCGAATCATCGGCCTTCGTGAAGCTGGATTGTCGTATCGTGCAGTAGCCTCTCGTGTGCAGCGTAACAGCAGCACAGTGATGCGCGTTTGGAAGCAGTGGACGGACGAGTGTCGGACAACTCGGAAATCCGG
Source organism: Stegodyphus mimosarum (assembly GCA_000611955.2). Classification (NCBI taxonomy): domain Eukaryota; kingdom Metazoa; phylum Arthropoda; class Arachnida; order Araneae; family Eresidae; genus Stegodyphus; species Stegodyphus mimosarum. Next base: position 305,059 of record KK118531.1, read on the forward strand.
GAGTGGACCCCGAAATGTGACGTCAGCTCGCGATGATAGACACCTGGTCCGCATGGCGCGGACGGACCGTACAGCTTCCTCTAGACAATTGGCAGCACTGTGGTCAATAGCTACAGGTGTTTCATTGTGTGCTTCATCAATTCGTAGACGTCTGCTGCAGTGTGGACTGCGCGCACGGACTCCTTTATACAGGATCCCCCTAACGCACGACCATCGCCGCCTGCGGCTACAATGGGCCAATCAGCATAGAGACTGGCGTGCTGATTGGCAGCATGTCGTGTTTTCTGACGAATCCCGCTTTAATTTGTGGTACCATGATGGCCGCATTCGTGTCAGACGCTATGCCGGTGAACGCCACCTTCCGGAGTGCATTATCGAACGCCACAGTGGACGAACACCCGGAGTTATGGTCTGGGGCGCCATAGCATATCATAGACGATCTCAATTGCTACGAATTGTGGGCAATCTGAACAGCAACCGGTATATCCGTGAAGTTCTACAGCCCGAAGCTGTTCCCTTCCTTCAAAGCTTGCCAGGCGCTGTATTTCAACAGGACAATGCCCGCCCTCATACTGCTCGGATTGTTAAATCCTTCTTTGCAGCGCAGCAGGTACAGCTTCTTCCTTGGCCTGCGTGTTCCCCGGATATGTCGCCAATTGAACATGTGTGGGATGTCATTGGTCGGCGTCTTGCTCGTGATCCTCGTCCTGTTGCGTCTGCAGACGAACTTTGGGTACGCGTACAAACGATATGGAATGCTCTTCCTCAGTCAGACATTCAAACTTTGTTTGACTCCATGCCACGTCGTGTAGCAGCACTTATTGCGGCGCGTGGTGGCCACACAAAATACTGATTCTGATCTCTTGTTCTTGTTTGTTTGCTTTGAACATTTAATCATTTATTTGTACCACTACCACTCAACTGTGTATTAAATTGCATTCAATTATGACGATTCCTTCTTGGTGTTGCAATTTTCACAAACGTGAGTGTATGTGATATGAGTCTTACATTATGCTGCTGATATAAAAGGAATTTAAACTCAAATAGCCAGTAATAATTTTACAGTAGTATTAATTATCCAATCAAATGCACTTAGAATCGAAATTAGTTCATTCTGATTTCAGGTTTCATCCTGAACAGAAGTTACATGCTTTCTATACTACGGCCTAGTTGAATTGCTGTTTGCTGCTCCCTTCTTACTGCAAAGCTGTCAAAAATGTAAACATTTTAAAACAGACTATGGGCGCAACGTGTTTTACTGAAATGGAGATGAATTTTTAATCGGCATCTGTTGCTAAGTTTACTCTTCAATATGGATCAACATTCTATGTTCCTACGCTATCAGTATTTCTACGACACTGCATTCTATGTCTGTTGCTTTATTACATATATATGTATATACATTGTTACGAAATGCTCAGCTGCGTTAAGACAGCTTCTCCGCAAAGCGGGGTTAGGGTTGCCAGAAAGTGGCAAAGAAAGGCAGAGTTTCCAGATTTGGCGCCAAATCGCCCATTTGGGGATAAAATTTGCGATACACCATAGACGGAGCGAGAATTCTAGAACGAATTCTTAACGGTTTTTCACAGGAATGTTTTCGAAGGCGAGTCAAAAGCTATACACACCTTGCCTGTCGCCGAGTAGGGGTTGTTGTTAGTTTTTCAAGGACTGTAACACGTCTTTGGAACTGTTCTGTGTAATAGTGACGAATGAATTGTGCTTTGATTCTTCATCAAGTGTTGTCACCAATCACTCCAAATCTACGAACCCGCAGAACACAACAATATATATATTGTTACGAATTTCACATTTATTTGGCTATTTATTTAGAATTGTAATTAGATTTGCTTCATGTTGCCTAAGCAACGCAGACGATTTTTGAAGAGAAAGCTACGTCAAAAAAAAAAAAAAAA
>KK118531.1:313433-339987 GCA_000611955.2 Stegodyphus mimosarum
ATATATATATATATATATATAAAGAATAGTGAAGGATATGGTAACAAAATTTGAAAATTTATGTGCATGCATAAGCCTATTTTCTATTATTTGCCTGCAATAGGCAATCACTTTGTTTCACACAACTCAAACAAAATGACTGTCTCTGCATTGAAGAAAAACAAAATTGTCTTTGTATTGAAGAAAATGTTTTGAGTTTTAGAATTCAGCAAAACTGAATGCTTTACAATGATTTCATACACATTTTGATTAAGCTCTTCTCAAGAAGTCCATGCATGATTCAAATATTTTAAAAGTGTAACCTGTTTCTGCAAAGCAAAACTCCTGGCTGCTTCACGCATTTGAAGAACTTGAATGCATTCGTAGAACCTTTCAGCATAATCCAAGCAAATCAACAATCAGAGAGAATCTTGAAGTTCAAATTCCGCGGCCTGCAATTTGAAGCATTTTGTGAGTAACATTTATTCAGTAATAATTGCAATTGTTGCATCTTCCAATGAATTTGAGAAAACAAAAGAAGCTTCTTAAAGTAGAAATGGTAATTTAATCTAAGGAATCGGTGGCTCACGGTAGTCACTTACCTCATAACATGGAATATTTGGAAAAGACTTTATATCTGCACGTGTATATCTGTTTCTAACTTCATTTTGTTAAGTTTCCCTGTGTTTTCCTTAGAAATAATAAAACTGTATAATTTTTTTTGTTCCAAAAGTATGTATTTCTTAACTATTGATGCGTTCTTTGAAACAGAAATGGCCAGTGTTACTTCATAATAATTACTATAATTTGTACTATAAATAATAATTATTATAATTTGTAAATGTATTCTTAATCATTCCCGCTAAAGCGATAAGTATTCTCTTGAGAATAAAAATGTCCTCAAATAAGCTTTAGCCCGAATGAATTATAATTGAACTAATTGAAACTTATATTTCTGAGAAATATTTTTTTGAAGTAGTTCTAGGTTTTCATATACTTCCATCAAATAATTAAAAAACTTAATACATTCTTACTTTTATTTTTTCTATTATAGCAAGAGTATTTACATAGGAAGTCTATTAACCAACATACAATTTTATGAATGTGCATATGTGCGGGTAGTATATTATAACATGATGATCTGGGTTTTGAGAATCGATTTGTTTTGCGGAAACTTGTGTACAAAATAAAATACAAAAATAGTGGCAGGTATCAGAAACTAAAAAGAATGTCCTAATTTACTTTTATAACTATCAGGAATTTGTTAATTAGAAACGTGATTTCATGATTAAACATCGTTTTGTAGAGTCATTAGGTTATTTGGGAAGCAGGAGACATGAAAATGAGCAATGCCTTCGCCGGGACTCCAATCTGGAACTCTTGAATACGCGCCGAGTGTGCTAACTATTATACCACGAAGGCATGCCAGAAGCAGGGAGAAAATACCTTATAGTATTAAATAATTCAATAATCACTAATATGCCTTATTAAAAGGGAGCCATTTTTTCACAGTATATATCACATGTTTGGAACCAAGGCAAAAACTATGGTTTTCTGTTCGTTCTTTCGTATGATACATATTGTTGCCTAATTAAAATTTGAAGTTTTAGAATGATACATTTCTTTTCACTAAGGTGATATAAAATTTTCGATTCTGTTGCAAAATGAAGTATTACGAAAGGATAAAAATTGAATTGGATTACTTAATTTAGGTTTGCGATGTATTTAAGATCCGTCTATATTTTAACTGAAAGGCAAAGGTCGAAATAAAATTCTTTCTCCTTCTCTTATCAGCCTCTCGAGAAGACTTTTAGCTCGATGATTCGGAAATTTTCATGTCATAACAAGTTTCTACATAAATGCGTACGTCTTACATCCAAGCCTCAAATCCAATCTCAACAATGCGAGAATGAGCCTAATCTAACCATTATATCGATCGAAGCGGCTCTTTGAGGGATTAGTTTTAATTTTTGTAATCCTGAAATTTAACTCATACATAAAGGCTACTACAATTTCTTTGAAAACAAGTTCATTGTGCGTAAAATTTTAAGCTAGGTATAAAACTAGAATTACTAAGAATCTTGAACTATGCAATTTAGTAATTTAACTCATATGTGAAAATTTTATAAGGTATTTCTCCCGCCTTCTTAGCATGCCTTCGTGGTGTAGTGATCAGCACATTCGGTGCGTGTTCGAGAGGTCCGTTGTTCAAGTTCCAGCGAAAGCACATTTTTCATTTCTCCTGCTTTAAAAAAATAACTAATGTCTCTACAGTGGGGCCCGAACTAAAGAAGGTGGATGATGGAAAAGAAGGATGGATAAAAAAGGAGGTGGAACTAAAAAGGAAGGTCTCCACCACCAGTATTTGGCGATTGTGTTCCCTGATAAATTAGTCGTACTTTAAAAAGGTAAGTATATAAGGTATTTCCTTCTTAGCATGCCTTCGTGGTGTAGTGATCAGCACATTCGGTGCGTGTTCGAGAGGTTCGAGTCCTGGCGAAGGCATTGCTCATTTTTCATCTCTCCTGCTTCAAAAAATATCTAATGCCTCTACACTTTCTTTATCACTTCCTTGTACGATGTAAAACGGAAATATTGTAATCTCGAAAAATTTCAGGTATCATATTTCAACGGAAATATCCATTGTGTTTCTTCCCGAATCCATCTGGACAACGTTTTTGCATAACTTCTGTATGTACAGATAGAATCTATTTTCCAAAATGAATTTAAAATGGATTCGAAAGCGATTTTTTTCGTAACGTTTATATGTTCGTATGTACGTATGTATGCATGTATGTATACATGTCTGTATCTTATACAACTCAAAAATGACTAGCCGTCAAATTTTAAGCTCTTGTGCATGGGACTGCTATAAAATCTAGATTTTGCACTCCTTTTTTATTGCAATCGGCAATACTGCATATACAACAACAGCTTATACATGTTGTTAGTCTACATGTACAAACTGTTATTATATATGCAGTATATATTTGTTTACACATATAGTTAGTCTACAATTAATATCTAACAATATTTAATACAAGCTTATTATTGTTCTAAAAAGAATATTTAGTAGGCCATAGAAGGAAGTCATGTGGTGTCTACATCAGATTTTTTCTTTTTCGTACAGCTAAGCCAAATGACAAAAGTATTGTGTTATACCTGTATTTAACATACCTTATGCATAAATATTTATATATATATACTATACGAAATTCAAGTAATTTATATATCAATGCTTTGTTTGATCTTGCCATTAAAAGTATTGAACCAAAATCTCAATTAATAACTCCAAATCAAACAAGAATATATTATTAAGAATATACTAGAACCCATTATTATTAACCAAATTGAACAAATGAATGCTGGTATGTATAATTTTATCTACTGTCAACTTGTATCATAATTCTGTGAGCTTGTAGAGACATTAGGTTATTTCGGAAGCAGAAGGAATGAAAAATGAGCAACGCCTTCGCTGGGAATGGAACCACTCGGGTACGAGTCAAGCGTGCTTACCACTGCACCACGAAGGCACGCGACGAAGGAAGGAGAAATACCTTATAAGCTTATTATTTTTATACACTACTATGTATAATAATCATTAACTATACTTATGCTTGAAAAAGCGTGTCTCAAATCTGCTTTGTTTTCTATTAAATATTATTCTCTGCTGCAGAAAACAAAATTGTGAAGTAAATATTTTCTATTTAAAAATGGGCTAGAAACCATAACTTAGCTTTTATTTTATACCTAGCATTTGCTTGATTCCTGTAGAATATGTTAAATCTACAAGAAAATAATTGTATTTCAATTTTAACGTTTATTATATTTGACCTCAAAAACGGTCGTGATAAAAAGAAATAACTCATTCACCTCTGAATCTTTTTGTAATGTTTGCAGAATGTAGTATTAGAGGTTTGAGAAAAGTATGTTTTCAAAACTGAATATATAATAAAATTCTTAAAAGCTGGATACACTTTCATTAATAAATTTGAAGCAACGATCCCTCGCATCCCATTTGTACACTGAGAATTAACAAAGGTCTAAAATAAATGTTTGCGGCAAGATAATGAGGAGAACCAATCACATGCTACCGTGCGGACCAATCACAGTACAATCACAAGAAACAAGGACTGAAACAAGATTAGACTACTTTCCTTCCCTTAGTCTAGTCAGACGATGGCTTTAGAATAACTAAAATCTTCCATTAATTAATAAAATACATGTGTGTTTTAGCAGGGATTTTGACTATTTATCAAGTCTCATACAATTATTAAACTGATATGTTATGTTTTCAGTTGTTTAAAATTTCTATATTAAGGTATGTTTTATTTCCTTTGCGATGTTTCACGCAAACGAATCGAATTTGTCTTTTCTTTATACTTCTCATAATTATCAGCATTGCTATCAAAGTCCAAAAACACCATATCGACGCTCTGTCGTAGTTGGTATTAAAACAATTTTGATTATTAGCTCACTGCTGATTTACTCATTGAAGAATAAATCCACAGTGAATCAGTAGTATGTCAGGACTGAGTGTTCGGCGGATATTCTTGGCAAACATCTTCGTGAAACTCCTGAAGTCCTGATCTTGAACAGGGAGCTGAATGCAGCTATATTCTGTGGTAGACTATTGTGATTGAGTGGTAGAAGAACTGCACTTGATAGAGATTTAAAATCCTCTTTTATTAAATCACTATTATTTACAAACCACTTCCCACTCGGGAGGGATACAGAAAGTAAAAGACCACACTTGGGTCTAAAATGAACAATCAGATAAATTTAAAACTAAAGCTAAATAGAAATTAAATAGTTGTCGCTTTCAGAGCTTATAACGCGAGTTTGGCCTCTAACTAAATGGTGCGTAGCAAGATTTACTAATACTAACGCACTTGGATTTATTTCAATAAGCAATCACGTAAAAGCCCTGTGGCTTAGAATTTAAATGCTAGCTGGTCAGGCGAACGTCGAATAGAGTGACCGTGATCTGAGACTAAAAGCTCTCTCACACTGAGAGGTTTCTACCTCTTGCTTAAATAGTCGTTGGCTCCATTTCAAATTAGCATAAGCTGAAAACGCGCGCTTCTTCTAACGGGAAGTTGAAAATGAGAAGAGATAGAAAGATTGAAATTAAAATAAAACTTTTTTAGTTTAACTAAAACCTTACAACATAACGCAACAAAGGAAGGACCCGAACAGGTTGAGAATATATGTTTATTATACTTAGTGCAGCGGAAACCAAGAAATAAGAACAAAACACATACAATCGTCATCAAAAAAGGATGTATCTTCAACATGGGATCGGCAGGGGTGGTATATCGCAAGATGACCAGACGTCACTTGCATGGACTACTTCCTTTGGGGGGGTTACGTCAAAACATTGCTGTAAGAAATCCCCACTAGAAGTGCTGAGGAACTTGTTTCACACATCATGGCAGCTGTTGGGGAAATCTGGGACTTATCCGGTATTTTCTAGAGCATCAGATCTTCTATGTGCCGGAGATGTGAGGCCTGAATCAGGATCCGGAGTCGTAATTTCGAACATCTTCTTTGATGATGAATATTGTATATTTTTTTTTCTTATTTCTTGGTTTCTACTATGGTAAGCATAATAAACATGTTTCCTCACCCCGCTCAGGTTCTTGCTTTCTTGTGTTTTGTGTTGCCAGTACTGCGTCAGGAAAGCCTTTTGTTCGCCTTGCGCTGTTTTCTCCGCGACGTTTCGTCCGCGATGTTTTTGCCACGATGTTTTATGCTATAACCGGTTTTCCATCCTCTAAGAGTATTCAGTCTGTCCTGAAAGTTTGTAACCGAATTGCTGAAACACCCTGTTTCAGACCTTTGGACTCCTTCTATAAGAGTGTATTCGTCAAAAATGTGGTTAATACAATAAAAGCAAATACTTATTTTAGCTTACAAGTAAGCTAAAATAAATATGCTGACACGTACCCACATTACAGACGTGAAAAATCATAAAATCCCATGAAGCTATCTCATTCTCTGGGATTGAGCCTGAGAAGATTTGCCAATAATGCACTTAATAACTAATGGATGCAATCATGCATTTAATAACTAATGGGCCTGTAGCTAACATAATCTTGGAGATTTAATCAGTATTTTGATTCTGAGCGAAAACACATTTAAATCACATTCTTGCTTTATTTTTCTAATTGCACAACCAAGGTAGAAAAAAATCAAAACATACTTCTTATATAAACCTAATAACAGCCTTTATTCTATCAATCTAAGCTCCTCTTATTTGTTTATTGAGATATAACTGTCAATTGTAAGTCAATATTTTACAGGAACACGTATGTTTTGCAACAAGAATGATGAAAAAATTTTTTATTCATCACAAATAATACTAATATTCTTCAAACAATTATCACTTAGCTTTGTAATCAACGCCAGACGTTCTGTTATTCTTCGGCGGGAGATACTCACGTGGTGATCTAGCTCCTGTTCGAATAAGTTCTCCACATAAGAAGTAGCAATAATCAAAATTCTGATTATATATATATATATATATGTGTGTGTGTGTGTAAAATATAAAACATGAAATAAAATTACTATCAAGATTATTAAACTTAGTTGGAACCAATTAGAAATACTCTTTTGAATTCGTAATTTTTAATTAAACACATACCATTTTCAAGGATTTGTTTTGCACCATTTTGCATCACTTTCCAGCCTCTTACGTCACACTTTCCCTGCAATTAGTCTGCACTGTGAAACATTTTATCCAATCGCAGCTCAGGTGTAAAACAAAGATTTTCCGAGCTTATAAATACTACCGCAGTTATAATATTTTGCTGCTTGCTCTGCCTTGAAAAGTCGCGTTTCTTAGCTAAGCTTCTTTTTCTGTTACCTAAAAGGCAAATTGCTTATATGGAAATTGTGGGATACGTTTAGTACCCCTAGTGCTGAATCAATTTTTAAGGTTGTAAGGTTTATCTTAAGTTAATTAACAGTTATTTTAAGTTTTATATCTTTCCTATCTTATTCTAATTTCAGCTTACAATTTCCTGCCAGAATGTAAATTCAGAAACTCGGGAAATGCAAATGAGTAAGAGTACTATTTATTTAAGTCGTGACTTCACTGACATCAGGAGAGAGTCTGATTCCCTGACTAGCGCGAGTTTGCCTTCTGGCTACGTCTCTCTGAGCTGTTATTACGCTCGGCCATACCTTAGGCCTTTGTTTGGCTTCGCCGATTTAATTAATACTTAGGGGCCAACTAGTTAGATTCTGATAGCTTCGGTTATATCCTTTAATAGCTTAGTTAAGCTAGTTTTAGTTTAAATTATTATTATTTTAAGTTCAAGCCCGAGTGGCGGCTTTGTGTAAAGTTCCAAGTCGGAACTGATTGTAAATATACTGACAAATAAAGGGTTTTAAACCCTTTTTAAATCTTACGTGTTCTGTTTACACACTTAAGCGATTATTCGCTTGTCAGTGTTCGTGGGGTTCTAAGTTAGAGCTTTAGATTTAAATAAAAAAAAACCACAAGGTAAAATACATTTTTGAATAATTATTCTTCTTCAAAATAAAAATGACGTTTTAAGCATCAAGCCAGTTGTGATTTTCGCTCCGGTCAGATCTACGCAACATTTTTCTTGGCCATGACTGAAAAGTGAATTGGTTTCATCATTCGCAAAACTACATCACATACATATGCAATGATGTAAGAATGTTGATGGCGTATATGTAGAAATATTACCTTTCCTAGATGTTGATCCATGATGATGGGCAAACTTGAAAGCGGAGGCAGGTTAAATATTTCTTTCCTATTTTGATTGGCATTCGCTGCCACAGTTCATTTGTCAGTCTGATCGTGCTATTTTAAACACTTTAGATATCTGAGCTTTGTGTAAGAATAGAAGCAGGAAGCAGTAGTTTATCTAGGCCAGGTACAGAAGGTTAGGTTAGGTTATTCAATTATGGCACAGCACACGAGGGCTATCTGCCTAAAGGGGGTTAGGTTATTCAAATATGGCAAAGCACACAAGGGCTATCTGCCTAAAAGGAGGGATGCCTTCGTGGAGGACTTTCTAAGAGAAACTGGCTCGTATACACGTTACACATGGGGAAAACCACGAAAACGCCCATGCAGCCAGCCCGTTCGCGGGATTCGAACCTCAGGCCGAACTACCAGTGTTCAGCTTCTTTACCGCTCGGCCGCTGGTGGGCCCTAGGCAAAGCTGTATGTAAGTAAAGCGTCGACACTTCAATGGGAGAAATTGCGCTTAATAACGACCGCAGCACTCGTAGCGGTGGCGATGTGGAAACACAATCAGTAAAACTGCGCATGCTCCATTTCTTTTCAGTCATTGGTTGTTTTGATTTGGTTGTTTGTTTGATTCTACCGAAATCTTGTTAGCTTCTAACGTGCTTTGGTTGTGTTATTTATAACTTATTAATTTTGTACTTTTTAATTACAAAAGGCTCTTTTCAGAACCATTTTTTTTTTAAATTTTCTCTAATGGCGTATCGATACTGCGGATTAAGGAGTGCAAGAGTAAGATTTCGTCGAAATCTGATGGAATACATTTCTACACGTTTCCTTGAGACGATGCGTACTTAAGGAAGTAATAAAGAAGAGTTTTAGGATATGTACTATTGAAATTAAAGGTAAAAAAATCTGATAATTAAAAGAATTGTTATATGAATACCCTATATTTTATAATAACGCAGGTACAAGTTTTAAATAATATTTTAAAAAATCTTTTTTTTATTCCCTTTCAGAAATATTCAGAGAAATTTATGTACTATTTAATGTATTTTACTATTAAAATAAAAAGAGCACTAATTTGAAATGGACCGAACTGATCATTAATTACAAATTAACTTACATTTTTTTCATTTAAAAGATGCCTCAAGCTAAAAAAAATCGTGTCATATTTGAGAAAGTATTTTAGGTAGAAGCTCTGTAAGTGGAGAAGAAATAATGCGTAATTTTAATGTTAATAACAATAAACTTTTCTTAAAAATGTATTCTTTTCGTATACTTAGGACTCTGAAATACTGTACAAATACAAAATACACTCACGTTTGTGAAAATTGCAACACCAAGAAGGAATCGTCATAATTGAATGCAATTTAATACACAGTTGAGTGGTAGTGGTACAAATAAATGATTAAATGTTCAAAGCAAACAAACAAGAACAAGAGATCAGAATCAGTATTTTGTGTGGCCACCACGCGCCGCAATAAGTGCTGCTACACGACGTGGCATGGAGTCAAACAAAGTTTGAATGTCTGACTGAGGAAGAGCATTCCATATCGTTTGTACGCGTACCCAAAGTTCGTCTGCAGACGCAACAGGACGAGGATCACGAGCAAGACGCCGACCAATGACATCCCACACATGTTCAATTGGCGACATATCCGGGGAACACGCAGGCCAAGGAAGAAGCTGTACCTGCTGCGCTGCAAAGAAGGATTTAACAATCCGAGCAGTATGAGGGCGGGCATTGTCCTGTTGAAATACAGCGCCTGGCAAGCTTTGAAGGAAGGGAACAGCTTCGGGCTGTAGAACTTCACGGATATACCGGTTGCTGTTCAGATTGCCCACAATTCGTAGCAATTGAGATCGTCTATGATATGCTATGGCGCCCCAGACCATAACTCCGGGTGTTCGTCCACTGTGGCGTTCGATAATGCACTCCGGAAGGTGGCGTTCACCGGCATAGCGTCTGACACGAATGCGGCCATCATGGTACCACAAATTAAAGCGGGATTCGTCAGAAAACACGACATGCTGCCAATCAGCACGCCAGTCTCTATGCTGATTGGCCCATTGTAGCCGCAGGCGGCGATGGTCGTGCGTTAGGGGGATCCTGTATAAAGGAGTCCGTGCGCGCAGTCCACACTGCAGCAGACGTCTACGAATTGATGAAGCACACAATGAAACACCTGTAGCTATTGACCACAGTGCTGCCAATTGTCTAGAGGAAGCTGTACGGTCCGTCCGCGCCATGCGGACCAGGTGTCTATCATCGCGAGCTGACGTCACATTTCGGGGTCCACTCCCGGATTTCCGAGTTGTCCGACACTCGTCCGTCCACTGCTTCCAAACGCGCATCACTGTGCTGCTGTTACGCTGCACACGAGAGGCTACTGCACGATACGACAATCCAGCTTCACGAAGGCCGATGATTCTCCCTCGTTCAAACTCTGTAAGTTGTTCAAATCTCGCTCTCTTTCGTCGACGAGGCATAAGTACAGATTGAGTTAACGTTTACCACTAGCAGATAACCACCGATAACCATACACGCCTCGCTACAGCCGTCTATTTATTCGGATCCATCAGCCGTTCAGAGGGCGCTGCTCAGCATACGCATGCGCTACGGATTTGCAATTCTAATCATTTGCATATCATGCGCTACTTTGCATTTCCTGAAAATTTCAGCTCACTCGCGTAAGTCCTTCATGGTGTTGCAATTTTCACAAACGTGAGTGTATATACATGTGGACTCGGCGTCTAGGGGATTTTATAGGCTGACGATACGTATCCAGGTAACTAAAGTAGTTTATTTAACTATTGGTGAAGGTACATTAGTGGCTATTTACATTGGTGACTATTTACAAATGAAGAAAAGAATGATAATCAAGAAGATACATCTTTGTTCTCTAATCATTACGTCTTAGTCGAAACACATAACAGTTCGTCTCATCTTCCATCAGCAATCTCTCTCGCTATCCCGTTAGTCGAGTTGAGTTGTTGCCATCCTCCTATTCACATACATTTATATATATAATTACGACGCAATTGCAAAATATTTACATCCAGTCCTGTCAAAACTCATTGCGACCTCTCCATCTTACTTCTAACCTGCATGACGTCACTGCAGGGGAGAGGAGGAGGGGAAGAGATTTTTGCAATCCAGAAAAAGTTATTTCTATTTTAAGAAAAGAGAGGGGAAGTACCCAGATTAAAATGAGGGATAAAGAGGCTATTGCCAATTCAAATTATAATTTTGTTTTATATAATTTTTCTCTTACGCACACACACATTTATATATGTATGTTTGTTATATAAATATATATATATCTATATATATATATATATTTCAGTAAACATGTTGCGACCACAAACAACTTGGCACACTTCTACTGTTTATTTTAGAAAATTTATATTTTTGATAAATTTTCAGGACGAAGAGAGCTGCAGGCAACAGTCCAGCTAGGCCAAAACTTAGAAAGCCAGTGCCTTGTATTCGGAATGAAATCTGGATTCAGATTGAGTTGGTTTTGATTCTCAGTGCATTTTGATTGGAAAATGAATTCTGCTGTAAAATTATCATTGGTCGTTTTTTAATTTTAAGTTTCATCTATATCATCAGTGTTATCTAAGACTCATATGACAAAGAGTAGTATAGAAATGAGGCAACGCAGAAAGAGGTTACTATTTTTAGAATAGAGAGGGGAAATAAATTGTATTTAAACATTAAGAGGCTATTGCAAATTTAAATTATAATTTATCTTCTGCATATTTTTTTATCTGACACACATACATATATACATATTTATTGTACATATTGTACAAATATATATATATATATATTTGATTTCGCACTCATGATATATATCTAGTGTGCATGTGATTATGTCTCTCTCTCTCTATATATATATATATTTCTTAAGGGGTTCTTACGGTTTGCTTAACGTAATTATTTATTTTAAAGATAATTTCACCAAGTGTTTTAATCGAATTAAAATATTTAAGCAAGTTCTTTTGTTGTTGTGTTGTTGTTGTCGTGTTCATTACCACATGAAAGAATGATTGCCAGAGACTACTCCAAAGAGAGGTTGGACTTCTATTTTCCACCCTCAATTTTGAGGAAGAGCACCCCGAGGGGTGGGAATCCAGAGGTATCCCACCCGTCTCCTCTTCCATCAATCCACGCGAGAGGACTTTCGGCTCGCCGTGTACTTAAAGTGCCGCCATGCCGCACCGACACTATATATTTACAAACATCCATGTCTTCTCCGGGATTCGAACCTGAGACCTTCGGTAGCGTAGTAGGCTCCCCTAACCACTATACCACCTGAGTGACGCAAGTTCTTTTATAGGGAATAAATTGATTTTTTTAGCCCAAATGGCGTTAACCCAGAAAGGCCGTTAATTTGGTTTTGGCATTTCGCGTCGAAAACTTTAAATGTCGGTCCACTTTTGAAACTGTTGCCACCCAATATTACAGCCCTATATTATATTTAAAGAAATCAAATAACAAACAATCTGCATAAATATACGTATGTTATCGAATTGTGGTAAAACAACGGTACCTAGAGCTTTTGAATTTTGAATAATTTTGCGCAGGGTACCCGATGTAACGTATATTTTAGGGTATGTCCAAACAATAAATGTTATTGCATAAGAAGTTAAAAAATTGCTAAATCAAAATAATATACTGTTATATTATAAACCGTAATTTTCTTGTAAGTTGTCCTGTGAGTAGTAAAGAAAATTATACGATGCTAATACAGTAAACTATGAATAATTGCGCAAAGTGCCATAATTTCTGCAAATATAGTGAAATTACTCAAAGGCATGCAGAAAAGTGTTGATTAAATGTTCTACGGAAATGCTCTGCTTTAAGGAAGGGATAAATGAGAAGTATATATAAGCTTAAATTTCTGTATCTATAACTGTCTCCGTTTGTAACAACGCAGATCGTGCCGGAACTTTATTGCCATCCATTTGGTTACATTTCGTATCTTGGTATCGCAAATCGAAATATCGATACAGTCCATCATTTTCGCCTCGAATTTTGACGGCATTGTCACGGCCTCGCATTGGTTTGTGAGACCACGCTGCCTGCGTTCGATCCCATTCACCGTAAGGTGGCGCACCGAACGTGACTTGAATTGACCAAAGAGCTAGTTTCCGATTGTTTTCTTGTTGCGGTTATTTATCCTTCGCATCCTTTCAGAAACAATAAATATCACATCATAGGGTGCTTTTGAAGCGTCTTATTTGCTGGTGTTCTCATGCTTCTGCAAGTGGAACTGAAATGAACGTGCGCTACATACTTCAAAGCAAATTATTTGTTTCTTGGTGACAGGAAGGGAAATGTTTATATAAAAATCTGATGTATGCACCACGTGACTTCCTTGTACGGAATATTAAATTATACGCAATTTTCCTGCATTTCATTCAAACATATGGAATTAACAGTTAACGAATTTTGAATTCAATCTACTTCGTCGATAGCGCGTAAACCCCAACAGAGTAAATGCATTCTATAAAGTTCACTATATTTATTTACCATAGCCACACTTCGGCGCTAGGTTCACTTAACAGCGTTACATCTCATTCTTTTTATAACTCAGAGTGAGCAAAAATTATAGCATCTGAAGAATTACCACAAGTTCTATTCAAATACTATAATAAATCTAAAACGATGTATTAAACAAATAAAAAAAGAAACAGTTTTTCACAGACGATTCAGCGCCGCTTACCTAATGTGCACGCGCTGCTGATTGATTCAGTTCTCACTTCGCCGTAAGGCAGAAATACATAAAAACTCGAAATATTTTCATTAAAAATTGAAAAATGTAGAAAAACATAAAACATCAAGTACAGTTAAAACAATTAAAAAACAATTTTTACAAGTAAAATTACAATTTTTTCGCAAAAACCAGCTAATAACTTAAATGATAATTCCAGAATGAATCAAGTATAATTTAATTCGAGTTAACAAAAGAAGACGTTACTTTGTTGTTGCTAAGCTTAGTTTCTCTAGATTGGCAACAAATCCACTATTCTGCTGAGCTTCAAAAGTGTAAACAAATATGGGCGCTATCATAACCAAAAATTAGGCTTAGTCGCAGATGAAAAACTTTTAAACTGTTGATAATTCCACAATTATTGCATGCAGGTTAACTAAGGGCATAAAAGTCTTAACCGAAAGATAAGAACAACATAATTCAATTATTTTTAAAACAAAAAATGCACAATTTACAAACTTGTGAGATTAAAGAAACTGAGACCGAGCCGAGTAACAGAGTGGATATATATATATATTCCTATATTTATATACGTTTGGTCCTGCCGATTGCAACCAAAATGCGAGGTGCACATCTACATGTTATAGCAGCCCTATATACAAAATTAGTTTTGTGCGGTGGATTGCAACCAAAATGCAAGATGCACATCTACATATTCTAGCAGCCCTATGTACAAAATTGCAACGTTCTGAGGCTCCTTTTGTGAGTTATGCGAGATACATACGTACATACGTACGCACGCACAGACGCCACGAAAACATCTCTTCAGAATCCATTTTAAATCAGTTTTATAATTATTTGGGGGGGGGAACGAGTCTTTTATTCTTTGTTTTCATACGGATGTCACTTAAAAACGTTGTTAAATTGCATTCGATAGTGGTCAAAATATATATTTTCGTTGAAATATGGTACCCGAAATTTTTCGCGATTACAGTACATCCTTTTTACTTGGTACAAGGGAGCAAAAATGTATTCTCTATTGCCACGACTTTCTTGAAGCTTTGGTAATAAGTACATCGTTCTTGTGATATTTATCAGGAGTTTGCGAGAAATTGAAGAAACTATTTGATATTATGAAATGAAGAAGTGGTAAATGAAAGTACATTTTTCCCACTTAAGAGAGAATAAATATTCATTCTTAAGTCCCAAAACGTGTCCCGAAACCGTCCCAAAACGTGTATGCATGTGCCACATACGTATCACTGGCATTCTGGAAACCCCTTTCAAAAAGTATATTTTTTTTAAATTGAATCTGTTCGAGTGCTGTTAGTTATCTTGCGTGAAATATTTTAAATATCAACAGCATTAAAGCGTTCGATAAATATGTGGTATTAATTAACTTAATTAAAAAATTCTCAAAGCTTTCAGATTTTATATTACACCCAAATGGACTTTTTTTCATTTACACATGCATACACGTTTTGAGAGCAGTTGCGCCAATGCCCATTTGGGCTAAAAATATTTAAATACAGCATATCTTTAGAATATGAGATAGACAGTCTCGCGCTCGGCAGACGAAAAATATTTTTATTCTGCACAGTGTTGTCATTGCTCGCTTTGAAATAAATGAATTTCTTAACCAAAATTTTGTTAAAAAGTTACAAAACATGAAATGAATAATGAAACAAATTCCAAATTAGGGCTTCGAGATGCCTATATTCGGTGGAGGATTACGTTATTCAACATTTGATAGTTCATTGTTTTATCACAATGCGAGAAACATATATACATTTGTGCAAATTCTTCAGCATTTAATTTCTTTAAATATAACACATTGGGATAATATTTGTTGGAACCAATTTGAAAAGTGTGAAATGAGCATTTAAAGTTTTCAACGCAAAATGCCAAAAAGAAATTAATAGCTCGTCTGGGCTAACACCCTTTGGTCTAAAAAAAGGAACAGAAAAAATGTATGCCAATACTTGACCTGCACGGGGAATTCCCGATGTTTTAGTTCCTAAAATGTTCCTAAAATTTTAAAAGAAGCATAGCACTAAAATTTTTTGTCATTTTGCTGTTGAACTGTATATGGTGCAAGTGCGAAGAATATGGCACTTAGCAATAAAACTAAAAAGACCCCCCCTAAAAAAAAACCGGTTAGTAGAAGCGAGTGTAACATATAACTGTTAAACTACGAGCTCAGCGTTGGCGTAAAAAACCTTAACAAACCATTTTGGGCGACCGTTTAAACTTTTCATTTTATTAGTCTAAAGGGCTTTGTCCCTGAAGGACTATTGTTTTCGTTTTGCGATTTTCGGTTGAATCCCTCTGAACGTCCGTTTCACTTTTCAAATTGTTGCCACCAAATATTATCGCCCTGTATTATATTAAATAATGAAGAATCTGTATAAATGTATGTATGTTTCTCGCATTGTGATAAAGCAAAGGTACCTGGAGCCATCGCATTTTGAATGACGTAATCTTCCTTCTAATATGGGCGTCAGGAAGCCCAAATTTGAAATTTGGAGTTTGTTTTATTATCGATTTCATATTTTGTAAAACTTTAACGCATTTTTGATTAACAAACTCAAAGATTTCAAAGCGAGCGACTGTGTATCGGAAATCCAGAGATCCGAGGATTAATTATTACGGAGTGCCTAGAGTAAAGAACCCTCTACCTCCACATCATAGTTAATAAAAGGGAGCAGAAATAGGAAAAAATACATGAAAGACGTTAAGGAAAAATAAAAAGGAAGTCAACATGACTTGAGAAAAATTACAGAGACAAAAAGAAGAACTTATAAAAATATCATAAGTTCGGAAAAATTAAGCAGCGTTTAGCGAGACTCGATCTCGGGACCTTTCGGTCTCGAGTCTAACGCGCTATCCACTGAGCTAGGGAGAATACAGAATTTTTTTGGTATTTTAAGATTTTTAATAATTTTTTGGTGGATATTTTATAATTTTTTAACATGAATATAACACCAAGGATAAAGCAGATTGGAAAGATTTTACGATTAATAAGCTCCTTGGTCACATGGATTATAATATAGTTATATACTAGCAGTGTAATGACTACTTACCGGTGAATAGCAATTTGGCAGATTACATCTGCGGTAAATGATGTGATATTTAAAAGAAACAGATTGATAATTATGTGTGAGGCATATCTGGAGCAACTGAGTGAACGGCGTCGTCGCTGGAACTGATGGCTGGGGGGAGGGGAGTGGATCGTCGTCTTTTATCAGAAGGGAAGGTTCCGTACTCCCGTCCAATCACAGACCGTGTATCGGAAATTGTAAAAATATGCTCAATTTAGAGTTATTTTGCGATATTGCTCTTGAACTGAATTTTATGGTTTAAGTGCGAAGAACATGATATTTAATAAATAAAGCTATCACGCAAAATGTTAAAAAAATGCCGCTTTGGACATCATTTAAAATCTGAAACCTTTCAGAATTTTTTTTTGTTTGATTTATTGATTTGATTTTTTATATTTTCATTTAACAGCTATTTAACGAAGTCGGTTTAGTCTTCATTTTGGTACAGTGTTGAAAAGCAGAATACAGCTACGTGTAATCCCTAAAATAGCCGTCTGCATTCAATAAATGAAATACTTTAATCATTTGGTAGTTCAGCAAGTACGATTATCTCAAGTCATGGAGACATAGAGAATTAAAGCTTCTCTGATAACAGAACTCATTTTGCTAGTTCCGCATTGCAGCCAATATATTATTCTGACATACACGCTACCGTAAGAGCGAAATGAATTCAGCTCGAAATTCCCGAGCTATGCATGAGAATTTATTAGACTGTTTTCTCATGCGCTTCACTATTGCGTAGCATGTAATTTGTGAGTATTTTTATTCGCTTACGGCGAAAGTGCGCGGCTGCTAATGGTAATAATAATAAAGCTCAATTAATACGGGTTTGTATTTATAAATGATCCCCATACTGTGACGTGATCGATGACTTTGCCTAGGTATGTCTACAAATGTTCAAATATTAATGATAGCAATAATTATAAAAATTAGTGTGTTCTACACCACGTGACTTCCTTGCACGGAATATTAAATTATACACATTTTTTTCTTGAATTTCATTCACTCATATTGGATTGAATTACATCTGCTTCGTCGATAGCACATAAACCACAACAGAATAAATGCACTTTTTAAAATTCACTATATTTGTTTACCATAGCGACACTCTGGCGTTAGGTTCACTTAACAGCGTCATATCTCATTCATTTTATAACTCAAAATGCACAAATATTATGTATATCATCTGAAGAATTATCTAATCGTTGCCACATGTTCTATTCAAATACTATGATAAATCCCAAACGCTGTATAAAAGAAATAAAACAAAAACAAAACAACAACAAAAAAAAGAAAAAAAAAAGAAACACCTTTTTCACAGATGATTCAGTATTCCTCATTGAATTAATTCAGACCTCACTTCATATCTCAATAATACATAAAAACTCAAAATATCTATATTAAAAATGACCAAGTAAATCTGAAACACTTATTTCCTTGATTCAACTCCAGAATGGATTAAGCGTGATTTAATTCGCAATAATCAGAGAAGGCGTTATCTTTGTTGTTGCGAAGCTTAGTTTCTCTAGATTGGCAACAAATCCACTATTCTGCTAAGTTTTAAATGTAAACAAATATGTCCGCCGTGGGAAAAATAATTAGGCTTAGCCGCACTTAAACAACTTTTAAATTGTCGACAATTTTACACATCTTGCATCCAGATTTACTTAAGGCATAAAAACCTTAACTGGAAGATAAGAACAACATGAAGTGTAATTACTTCATGTGCTTAATGTAAAATCTGAAAGTTTTTAGATTTTACATTACGTCCAAACCTGAAAAGAAAATCTGAAAGCTTTAAGGCTGTAAAATCTGAAAAACCTGTAAAATCTTAAAGGCTGTAGGTCTGAAAGGGTGTGAAATCTGAAAGCCTTCAGATTTTTTTTATTAGCCCAAAGGGGCTTTGTTCCTGATGGACTATTGTTTTCGTTTTGGCATTTTGCGTCGGAAACATTAAATGTCGCTTCACTTTTCAAACTATTGCCCCCAAATATTGCAGCTCTGTATTATATTTAAAGGAATTAAACAATGTAGAATGTGCATAAATGTATGCAAGCTTCTCGAATTGTGATTAAACGACGGTACCTAGAGCCATCGAATTTTGAATGACGTAATCCTACTGCGAATATGGGCATCTGGAGGCCCAAATTTGAAATTTGGAATTTGTTTTGTTATCGATTTCATATTTTGTAAACCTTTAACGAATTTTTGATTAACAATCTCAAGGATTTAAAAGCGAGCCATGGCAACGCTGTATAGAAAAAACATTTTTATCTCCAGCGCCTGAGACTGTGTATCGGAAATTCAAAAAATAAGCTCAATTTAAAATTATTTTGCGATATTGCTCTTGAACTGAATTTTATGGTTTAGATGCGAAGAACGTGATATTTAATAAATAAAGGTAACACACAGAACGTTAAAAAACTCCTCTTTTGGGGGTAATGTAAAATGCGAAAGCTTTCAGATTTTTTTATATTTTTTTTTATTTTTTATTTCTTACAGTTCACAAGAAGTTAGTTAATTTGCTTTGAGCATCTTTATTGTCTCTTTGTTGTTATATTACTCTTCGGAGAAGAATCATGTCCCGGAAATATCGTCATTTGCACCTCTGGCCTGGAAACACATTTGAAGTTTTTCTGCCAACTCAGAAGAAGCACATTGAGTATGTTGGACGTGATTCTTCTTCACATTCATCATTATCATTCGCGTTTTCATTAACGTTTCAGCTTGAATTTCAAGTATAATATCCTAAGGAGTAGGTATTTCGAAAGTGATAAAATTGGCTCCAAGAGATGCATAATTTTACAATTCTTCGTTACTCATTTCCAAATTTTCCAAGTCATCTACTTCTTCTTTAGTGATTTGCCTCTCAGTCCAATTCAGCCTTACGAAAGCAATTAATGCATGTTGATGTAACTTTTTCCCAAACATTGTTCGCTAAACGTATTTCTTCGAGTGCGTTTACATTAGCATTTGATGTTGTTTCTAATTTTTCTCTTGTATAGAAAAGCATCAAAGTCATCAAGTGCTTAAGAATGTTGATTTAACTCTTTGACGATCAAACCACCCCACACGGCCGTTCGCTCAGATGACCACAACCGCTCCAATACGACGCAGATTGCGATCTTGTTTTCTTCCCTTCCCTTAAGGTATGCAGTAGCAGGTGCAGTTTCCCCAAATGCGTTGTATCAATTTACTGCAGACAGCTTGTTTTAAGAGGCTTATTTGTGGTTTCTTGTCTTTAGGTTGCACATGACATTTCGTTGTTGCTTCTCTCTGATTTCAGTTTAAGACCTTCAGAATAGGTTTATAAAGAATGGGGTCAAAGGCTAATAGAATCTTTGTTAGGGAGTGTAAATGATGTCATTCGAAATTTTCACATCTATTTCTGCGTTAATGGACGGAGAGGGGAGGAAATTGCTGTGAAACTGGAAAAGTATTTCGGGCGGTTCGATATTTTAAGGACACGGGTTAGCGAAGAGTTTGGGTTTGAAAGAGTTAAAGCTTCTTATAATCGTTTGGTGTGTAGGCTGGATAACACTTGTAGAATTCGGTGTTCGAAATTCAATCCTGTCACCCTCCAAGGTGAAAAATGTCGTCGCCAGGTATTTGCGGGATTAATGACTCCTCACTAACTTTCTGTTGACTTCGGAGTTTTAAAGACATTCTACAAGTTCTAGAAAGGTTAGCTGAGCTGGAGAGTTGGAACATAATAGAAATTTTAACAATCACCAAACTATTGCTCGCTATAGCCAGGGTTTGCACTTTAAAACCGAGTTACGCTCCCGTAGACTTAACCTTATACCATCCAAGTATTTTCGACAATCCCGGCTCACATCAAATCAGGGCTCGTAATAAGCGAGTTGTTCTGTATTTAAAATTATCGAAATGGCTTTATTAAGGCTTATAAATTTAAATCTTAATGAAAACAGATGTTTAAATATTAAACTCTTAAAAAACTCCAACCTTCTGTTCAGACGACAGTTAAGTTTGGATATATTTGAAGAGGGGAAGGATTCAAAAGTCTCTGAATTATATAAATTTCAGCATTTTCGTATTTATTTTGCGTCATGTCTGAAGCCCAGTTGGAAAGGGTTCTGTTGAAAAAGTTCTGTTTACCTCATAACTTGTAGCATTTAGTGAGCAATCGATATTTTGGTATTTTCAACTTGATATCCTTTCTTGGAAAATGTTATTGATAGAGACCCATGGCAATAACTCTGTGGTACTATATGCATGGGGAGAACATTTTAAGTTTATTCTTTTGCTTTTTTTAACGTTATGTTCGCTTATCGAATTCTTCCACTTCGCTGCAACCCTGGCTGTTGCTCGGTAGAAGTGGCAGTTATTTCTTTTTAGGTGGTTTGACATTATTTTTCTCGCCGAGAGCAATAATGCATTTTTTTTCCTGTTGGTGTAAGGAAAAGATGTCGAGACATAAAATGTGTATTCGGAAGACGTTTTGATACGTATGTCATCTCATTCGAATGCCTTTTTTTAACAGCGTAAGAAATGAAATATATTCTGTTTTCCTGGAACGAAAAGAGAATCCTTGAGCTGACGTTGTTACTGCTGGATGTGTTTTGACATTTTTTTATGAACATATGTGCAGTTTTAAAAGCTTACAACAGTAAAATATGCATAGAATGGTTGGAATTTATGTTATCTTTGCAGAGAATTTTCGAGTTAACGTCATATCTCTTGTCAATTATATTTATTTTAGCTGTATATTAGTAACACACGTTTTATTTTTAAAAATATTTTAATGACCTTCTAGTATTCACGACCCTTTACAGTTTAATATTCGAGATTAACAGTGGCTTGAGAGCTATTCTTCGCATTGCAATAAAATGGCGAAAATGTGCTTCATAATATATACGACTCAGGCGAGAGAATAAAACCGTTAAATGCTGATATTTCGTTCCAAATTTCAAGGTAGTCGAACGGGCTAATTACATCGGTGTTTCTCTGTTTTCTTACATGTGTATATGGAACTTTCACTTTAAGACTCTAACGAATGCTCAGATCAATTCTCTGTAGCTTTTGCATGCATTGCCAATATACCATTAAATAGCAGTAATACACAAAATAAAAAATTTTGTGTTACTACGTTCAAGAAAGCCTAAATTAAAAAAAAAAAAGAAATCTGAAAGGTTTGAGATTTTAAATTACGTCCAAAGGGGTGTTTTTCTTAACCTTTTTTTTTTTGTTATCTTTATTTATTAAATATCTTGTTCTTCGCACTTAAACCATAAAATTCAGTTCAACAGCAATATCACAAAATAATTTTAAATTGAGCCTATGTTTAGAATTTCCGATACACAGTCTCACGCGCTGGAGATAAAAATGTTTTTTTTTTTCTTCTGTACAACGTTGCCATTGCTCGCTTTGAAATCCTTGAGTTTGTTAATCAAAAATTCGTTAAAGTTTTACAAAATATGAAATCGATAATAAAACAAATTGCAGATTTTAAATTTGGGTTTCCAGATGCTCTTATTCGGGTGGAAACTCTCAATATTCGAAATTGGATGGCTATAGGTACCGTTGTTTTATCACAATGCGAGAAACATACATGCATTTATGCAGACTCTTCATTATTTAATTTCTTTAAATATAATACCGGGCGATAATATTTCGTGGCAACAATTTGAAAACTGAAACAATGCTTTTAGTGAATCGACGCAAAATGCCAAAACGAAATTAATAGTCTTTCTGGGCAAGTTGCCCATTTGGACTAAAAAAAACTACCATCTCGTTATACCGCTTTCTCAGAGTTACATTAATAGAACTAAATGCTTGTTTTTTACATTCTTAAGACTTATTTATCTGTTTTTAGGTTAAAATCTTGGAAGAGAAGGGAGTAGAAAATTAGGATCATTTTAAGCATTTAAATTATGTAAATTAAGAATAATTAATGGAAATTTCTGAAGAAAGAAACCTGATAAAATGTAACAGTATATATATTTAGTGAACAATTTAAAATCT
This sequence comes from Stegodyphus mimosarum, assembly GCA_000611955.2. Classification (NCBI taxonomy): domain Eukaryota; kingdom Metazoa; phylum Arthropoda; class Arachnida; order Araneae; family Eresidae; genus Stegodyphus; species Stegodyphus mimosarum. Next base: position 335,951 of record KK118531.1, read on the forward strand.
ATAAAACACACAACGAAAGACAACTTCCATATATTTTCAGTGTTTAATATGTAGAGTCATTATGCTATTTTGAAGCTAGAGACATGAAGAATGAGCAAAGCCCTCGCCGAGATTCGTACCTGGCTTTCTCGAATACGCGCCAAGTGTGCTACCGCTACACCACGAAATCATGCTGGAAGGAGGAAGGAAGTACCTTTCATATCTCCCACTTAAAGGCCGAATGAGAATTAGGGAACCTAATCTCAAAATCCTGGTAGTGAAGAATTATCGTTCACCAACTTTTTTTTAATTCTCGCACCAGTGTAGACACATTAGGTATTTTTGGAAAAGCAGGAGAGATGAAAAAATGAGGAATGCCTTCGTCGGAACTCGAACCACGGACTTCTTGAATACGCGCCGAGCCTGCTGACAACTACACCACGAAGGCATACCAACAAGGGGGGAGGAAGAACTACCTTATATACCCCCCTTTCAAAAGGCGAATGGGGGTTAAGGGACCCATTCGCCTTTTCAGTTAAGAACTAAATGGTTAAACAAAATCCCGCTGGTGGAGACTCATCATCCACCACTTTTTTTATTTTAATACGGGCGCCACTGTAGTGACATTATGTATTTTTTGAATAGCAGGGAGATGAAAAATTAGCAAAGTCTGGACTAGGACTCGAACCACGGACCTCTTGAATACGCGCCGACCACTACTCCGCGAAGGCATGCTAAGAAGGCGCGAAGGCATGCGTGCTGACCACTACACCACGAAGGCGGGAGAACTAACTTATATACTCCCCCTTTTAAAGGGTGACTGGAGATTAGGGGATCCATTCGCCCAATCCTGGTGGTGAAGAATCATCATCCACCACCCTTTTAGTTCAGGCTCCACTATAAAGACATTAGATATTTTTTGAAAGCAGGAGAGATGAAAAATGAGTAATACCTTCTCGGGGACTCGAACCACGGACCTCTCGAATACGCGCCGAGTGTGCTGACCACTACACCATGAATGCATGCTAAGAAGGCGGGAAAAATACCTTATAAACTAAAGTATTTAGTAAAGTTTTAGTATATAAAAACTAAGTATAGTACTACAACTAGTATATAAAAACTAAAGTACTTAAAAACTAAAGTATTAGTGACTTATAAACTAAAGTATTTAGTTTATAAATACGTAAGTATATTGCTAAAGTAAACTAAAGTATTTAGTTTATAAGCAGTATTATGTTTAACCATTTAGTTCTTAACTGAATATTAATTATTTCCAATTTTATGGTTTATTTAAAAAAATGGATAGATTTTCTACAGTATGATTTTATAGTAGATAATAAGAGTGAAAATTCGAGCAGAATTTAATTGATTTCTTATAGCTTTTATTGGTTCGAGTGGTTACAAATTTCCTTTGAAGTATTTAGAATTATTCTGTTTTAATAACATCAATAAAGTCGCTGTTTAATTTGAAATTCCATAAAACATGCGAACATTGAAAAATAAATAGTCAAAGGTGAATTTAATTTAAACATTTATTAATTTAATTTAGAATAATCCTCTTCCATAATTTGCATTCACCCAAAAGGAAATAATTAAAATTCGATTGAGAGGGAGCGTGCGCGAATATCTGATATAGTTTCTGCAAAATTAGTATTCAGTAAAGGAGAATCACGGGTTGAATAAGTAAAAAAAAAAAAAAAAATGGCACCACGCGAGTCGAGTAAAAGACAATAAAAAGTAAAATGCTGCTGTATAAATTACCCTATACCTCTTTGCAGCTCATGTCAAATGCTATTGGAGGCTGTAGTGGAAAGATTCACAAAGCGTCAACGAGGCCAAAAAAAAAAAAATGAAAAACTAAACGAATTACGGAAAAAGAAATAAAATAGAGAAGACGTTAAAGCTTTTTACCATTTCGTTTTCTTTCTGCCCGAGATTCAGCTCGTGTGTGTGTGTGTGTTGTGTGTGCTTTTCGCAGCAAAATGGCGAAATCGTTTGAAGAATACCTCTCTTTTAATCAGGCCGCTTAACTTGTAGGCACTTTTTCCGAGTGTTTTCCGGTTTTTTCTTTCCTTTTTCCTCTTTTATTTCCTTCTTGCTCTGTTTTACTTATTTAGTTCTTATGGCTCATAGGAGATTTTAGTTTCCCATAAGAACGAAACCAGAATAGCGTATGAAGATTTTTCTTTCTCATTTCCCATAAAGGCCATGGGCCGGTTTTTATGATCTACGGCTTTTATTACTGAGGCATTTATGAAATAAATGGTATCCGTATGTCATACGGAAATATAAATAAAATACATAAATATATATGTTGCTGTGATTGCTGAAGAATTAGGTTTGCGCATTATTATTAGAAGATGCTTTTATTGTTAGCTTAAGTGCTCTGCCAGATTATACTGAGTTCTTTTAGTAATGCATATAAACGTAAAGCATCTAAAGCTAAAAATAAATTTTAATCAAAGCAAGGAAATTCCTCAACAAGATCAATAATTGCAGTCGTGGGTAAAAGGTTTAAAACTTTATCTAAACATATAAAAAAAAATCTGCTGTGTACACCACATGACTTCCTTGTACGGAATATTAAATTATACGCATTTTGTTTCCATTTCGTTTAAACTTATTGGATTCAATTAAATCTACTTCCTCGATATAGCGCATAAATCACAATAGAATAAATGCACTCTTTAAAATTCGTTATATTTGTTTGCCATAGCGCAACTTTGGCGCTAGGTTCACTGAACAGCGTTATATCTCATTCATTTTATAATTCAGAATGCACAAAAATTATGTATATCACCTGAAGAATTATCTAATCGTTGCCACATGTTCTATTCAAATACTATAATAAATCTAAAACGATGTATAAAAGCAATTAAACTGATAAAAAAGAAACAGTTTTTCGCAGACGATTCAGTAATTCTCATTCAAGGAACTTTGTTCTCACTTCGCGACAACGTAAAAAAACATAAAAACTCAAAATATCTGTATTAAAAATTACGAAGTAAATCTTAAAACTCTTATTTCCTCGAATAAATTCCAGAATGGATTAAGCATGATTTAATTCGGAATAATAAAAGAAGGCGTTGTTTTTGTTGTTACGAAGCTCAGTTTCTCTAGATTCGCAGCAAATTTCGTATTCTGCTAATTTTCAGGTATAAACAAATATGGCTGCTATGGTAAAAAGAATTAGTCTTAGTCCGAACTTAAACAACTTTTAAATTGTTGATAATTCTATAAATATTGATGCAGATTTACTAAAAGCATAAAAACGTTAACCGGAAGATCAGAACAACATAATTCAATCATTTTTAAAGAAAAAATGCTCAATTTACTAATATATAAGAATAAAAAAAACTCAGCTCACTAAGCCGAGTAACAGAGTGGGTATATATATATATATATATACTTTTGGTGCGGGCGATTGCAATCAAAAGGGGAGGTACACATTTTCATGTTATGGGTGTCCTGTGTACAAAATTTTAAAGTTCTGAGGCTACACGTTTTTGAGTTATGCGAGATACATACATACGTATGTACAGACACCACGAAAAAAAAATCTTCTGAATGCACTTTAAATCAGTTTTATATATCGTTTGGGGAAATAGAGTTGTTTATTCTGTTCTTACGTACAGATGTCACTCAAAAATATCGTTAAATTGCATTCGATAGCGGTCAAAATGAATATTTTTGTTGAAATATGGTACCCGGAATTTTTCAAGATTACAATACTTCCTTTACTTCATGCAAGGAAGTAATTAAAATAAGAGTTCCTTGAATAAGTAGAATAAACTCGAAAAATAAAATGGCGAAAATGAAAAAAAAAAAATACAAAATTATAAAAATAAAAATCATTCATTGGAACTTTAATTGAGAACTCATGAGGGGGAAATGAATTAAAGTTTCTTAAAAGTCGATTAATATGTTTCGAATACATGTTTCCTTCTTTCTGGTACATTTGAGGTCAAAAACCGAAAAAACAATCAATTAAATTTTCATTTAAGCCATTGAAATTCATTTAAAATCGAAAAATCGAATCTCAGATGTATCCAGAATTT
>KK118531.1:344872-366057 GCA_000611955.2 Stegodyphus mimosarum
CGCTAATTTTTGCACTCATTTTTTCTGAATGGCAACAGTCTCGCGCGTTGGAGATAAAAAAGAATCCTTTATTTCGGAAAGTGTTGCTACTGCCCGCTTTCAAATCGCACAGTTTAGTAATCAAAAATTTGTAAGTTTTACTAAATTTATATATAAAAAGGAAGAACGTCTGTTTGTTTGCTCGCGTTACTGATTTCTGATCAATTATGATGAATCTTTTGCCTTATTTAATTGACTAAAACTGAGTATAGGTAAAATACTGGATGCAACCTTAGCTTTTACGACCATTTGATTAGAAAAACGAAAACATTAAAAACTCGTGCCATTGTTGCTGATATAAAGAGAGAGAATTGGTTTATTTTTCTATCTAACTTTTTTATGTGGGTTCCATATTGCATCAGACTGGAAAATATATGACTTTGAATCTTATTTTTTGGATACTTCCGATAGTATGCATATATAAAATAAGAAATTCAGAACCAATTTTTCACAAAGACCAAAAATTGAAATTAATAAATTTCAGTTTTTGGTCTTTGTGAAAAATTGGTTCTAAATTTCTTACTTTATCTTTACTGATAATTTTTCAGCAGCTTAATGCGCGAAAATACCAGGCATGATTATATTAAGTTTTAAAAAATTGTTTTGTTTAAGTATATATATATATATATATAATGCCTATTATTTGTGTTCTAAATGTGTATTTGTAGTATTTCCTTATTCCTCAAAAAGCAGAAAAGTGCTTGCTATTATTCTAAACCCACCTAAAACATTTAATAATAAATTTATTTGATATCAAACGTAATTTACTACTTTTCGGAAAGGAAACTCGTCGAAATGAGTAGTTTCTCTAAATCTGATAATTTAAAATCAGCATCATATATTTTACTTGCGCATAAATAAAAGGTGATAAAAAATTCTCTCAAAACAAACTCTAACCGAATTCTTAAATTATGTGCTTGGGGGATAAATTTCCAAATCCTTTTAGCTTTGTTAATTCTTTTCTTTTCATTGCGAACACAATTGTTGAATTATGAAATGCATAAATTCGAAAGACGAGAATTATTGTAAAAATAGGAATATACTTGTCAGTTTTTTTATTAAAAACCGTCAGTTATGTGTAGAAATTAATCGTTTTAATTTTTATGAATTGTATAGCGTCTATAGCTTATCAGTAACTGCAAATTTGCTCTTGAATATATGAATGATTGAAACGAGTAGTAAGTAATTTTATATATCATGCAAATTCATTTTGCGTTCTTTATACGTGATATTATATATGAAAGACTTGAAATTCGTTATAACATGGTTGTAAAGCAAAATATGAAGATATTTAAAATACATTTTTGAGGAAGTATTTAATCCTTTGAAGCAAAACGCTCGAGACAACCTTTGCTTCTAACTACCATAACCGCTCGAAACGGCCGAGATTGCTATGTTGTTTTCTTCCTTCTCCCTAAGGTATGCAGTAGTAGATGTAATTTGAAAGCTTTTTTTCTAGGAAGTAAAAAGGATGTCATTTGAAATCTTCATACCTCTTTGTGAGTTAATGGACGGCTAGAGGAGGAAATGGAGAGACGGTTAATGAACTCGGACGAGGGTTTCGGTATTTTAAACCTACATTTTAGTGAAGGCTTCTGTTTTCTCAGGGTTAAAGGTGGTTTGAAAATTCTGACTTAGATTTAGATATTATACAGGGTGTTTCATATTGAATGGGACAAAAAAAAACATACCTGCTAACGCTGCGATTATCTTATTTTAACAAACCAAATTTATACAGAAATTATAGTTATCCGAGTTTCTATAGATGTTTTATGTGTGTCTCTCCGGTGACATAGCAAATATCTATGAGTTATTCCAGTTTTTACCATACTTCTGATTCTTTGTTAATGATTCGAGCTCTTTAGTTATCCGCTACTTACGCTGTTGTAAGTCCTGAGGAAATGGGGGCACGAACATTTTGTCTTTAATAAAACCTCATAGGAAAAATCACAAGGTGTTAGATCTGGGGATCTCGGTGGCCAACAAAGCAGTGTCATTTCGTTTGACCTTGGCTCAGGCAGTCCAGCGATGGGGTAGACTAACATTCAGGTACTGGTACACGTTTTTATGCCAGTATGGTGAAGCAGAGTCTTGCTGCAGAATGAAACCGGGAAAACCTTCCTTCCTCCAACTGAGGAAACAACCTCTGTGTAAGCATATCTTGGTAAATGCACCCGTTAATCGATTTTTACATGAAGAAAAAGGACCAAAAACACAATTGGTTGAAATGGCGCAAAAAAATTTTCACCTTTGGAGAATCACGTTCATGTTCCACTGCGCCAAGTGGAATTTCCGTGCTCCAAAATCCTAAATTATGGCAATGAACTTTGGCAGAAACGTGAAAAGTGGCTTCATTCATAAACATAACTCTGTTTGCGAAAACATCTACCTGGATTATATTTAGAAAATCCTTGAATACTCGCTGAGTGTGCTAAGGTTTCGCCACGAAGGTATGCTGGAAGGAGGGAGAAAATACCTTACAACATCATGTACTACAGGGTTATTTGAAAAATAAATGAAATTGTTTTGGAAGATAAATAAAGCTTTTCAACTTTTAAGTCCAACCCATACTGTGTAGCTGAAGATTGTTTTGTACCTTAAAATGAAACACAACATCATAGCATAGTTTCCATTCAGAATGTTTATTAAACGTTCTTGACCATGTGAAACAGTAAACATGAGAAGAAATTATAAGTGTGTAAGATTTTAGTTTAAACTAACAAAGTTTTATTTTTAATTTTCCTTTCCTATGATTTCTTGTTTAAACTTCCCGTTAGAATGAGCGCGCGTTTCAGCTTTATGCTAATTTGAAGGGGAGCTAAGTTTGTATTTAAGCGTTAGAAGGAACTTCTCGGAGTGAGAGAGCTTTTAGTCTCAGATCACTGCCGCTCTATTCAACGTTCACCTGACTAGCTAGTATTTAAATTCTAAGCCTTAGCGCTGTTACGATATTACTTATTGAAATAATCTAAGTGCATTAGTATTAGCTAAATCTTGCTACGCACCATTGATCATTTAGAGGCCAACCTCGCGATTATAGCTCTGTGAGCAACGACTACTTTATTTCTATTTTAGTTTAATTTATTTGATTGTTCAAGTTAGACCCAAGTGCGGACATTATTTTCTGTTATCCCTCCCGAGTTGGGAAGTGGCTGTATATAATTGTGGTTTAATAAAAGATGATTTTAAATCCTTCTTACGTGCAGTTATTCTAACACTTAGCCACAGAATTCTACCACAGAACATAGCTGCATTCAGCTCCCTGTTCGAGATCAGGACTTACACTACTTCATGAATATGTTCGCCAAGATTATGCATAGAATATTCAGTCCTGACAAGTGCCACTGAAATATTTAAAATGTTAAAAATAAAATGTTCAGAGGTAAAAGTAAGTCATTATAACTTACTGGAACTAAAGTTATACTGGAGATGTATAACAGTATATGTTGAATTAGTGTTATGAAAGTAGACATACTGTTTACGGTGACGAAAATTTTAAAAACTGCAGAGAGATTAGATTATTTCGAAGCACAAATCATGAAAAATGAGCAGTGCGCTCACCGGGACTCGAATATGCGGCGAGCGTGCTTACCACTACACAACGAAGGCATGCATAGAAAGCGGGAGAAATATCTTATATACTCTCCCTTTTAAAGGACGACTGGGGATTAGGGGACCGAATCGCCAAATCCCGGTGGTGGAGAATCATCATCCACCAGCTTTTTTAGTTCGGGCGCCACTGTAGAGACGTTAGGTTATTCCGAAACAGAATTCACGAAAAATGAACAGTGCTCTCGCCGGGACTTGAACCACGGACCTCGCGAATACGCGCCGAGCGTGCTGACCACTACACCACGACGGCATGCATAGAAGGCGGGAGAAATACCTGATAAAACTACTGATTGTAATGAAAAGAAGAAAATACTGTAAAGTAAATTATAGAGCAATAAAGGTTTGCCCGCTCAAAAGCGCCTGCTTTCTGCAATATCGGATATACTCAGTTAATAAGAAACATAAGAGCTTTCTTGCCAGATATTTTATGGACGATAAAAATAAATCTGATTTTAGGGTAGTTATTTCAACTTTGATAAATGTCAAAAAGAAGGCGAGAAATTATTATTATTATGTTTATTTTATTATTTTCCAGGAAAGACGGCAAAAATGTATGTATATCCCCTACAGGAAGGAAATTCTCTGTTAAACTAGTTGCATTGAGAACACAGGGATTCGCTTTCTAATCGGATTCCCCATCTGCCAGAAAAGTCAGCCAATCAAAAGAAGCCGTGATCCCGTCATGTGATGTATTAGAGCCAGTAGCAAAGAAGATCTAGTCTTCTTTTTTTTTTTTTTTTTTTTTTTTGATTTTTTTTTTTTTTTTGAGGAACGGTGACGGCTGGCTCTGATGGGTGCCCTAGGAATTAATTTTCGCAGTATCGGAATCAAGAGCAAGGGAAAAAATAGCACAAAAAAGGGACTTTTACTTTTTGCTTGCGTTCCTACATTGCTCTACCGCAAGAAATGATAACAAAATGTCATTGCGTATAAGTCTCGCGTCCACAGAATGACAGTAATAAGAAAGAAAGCGGAAAACGCATTAGTAAGGTCAAAGAGAAAAATTGCCGCGGTGTATTGCTTTCTTCAAATGGCTGAGAAACTTCTGCTTTACGTAGGGTGATATCCGCGGAAATGAAATGTAATTACCATCAAGTTAGTGACACGGATATAAAGATCATAAACTTCGTCCGATGTAATGAAATATGTTACTGATATTTAACAGAAAAAGAAAGAATAACTACCGTAAGAAGATATAAGTTTTATGCATATGTAAAGTGTTCGTTTAAGTTCTATATTTCTCAAATAAAAAGAAAATTGTTAAAGAGTCGCTTGTTTTTAATGCGTAGGATTATTAAGGGAAGAGTGAGGATGTTTTAGAACAAATAAAACAAACAAAAGATTTCATACAAAAGCGTATATTTTATTTTTTATTTTTGACAATTATTCATTCAAAATGACTCTATCTAAAGTCGGTCGATGATATAAGAAATAAGATATATAATTTAAAATATCTGCAGTTATATTCCTAGTAAATGCTAAATCTATAAATGAATTGTCAAGTGTGCTTGGATAGTTACTTGCCACCAAATTAAGATTAAAATGTCTTTTAATTCAGATTATAAGAATTGTATTAAATGTTCTGGATCATAATTCTTTCTTCTTTAATTGCGTTGAAATCATGAACAAGCTTTCAAAATGTTAACAATCTGATACCATAATAATCTTTTGTGTTAATATGTCAAAAATAATGTAGTTCAGATTTAATAGTTTCCAAACTAAAAGTATTTCAGGATACGGCTCTGCAGGAATTATGTTATGTGGATTGAAGTATTTGGGTTACAGCAAAACAGCAGAATTGCCTTCCTGAGGGAAGAATATTTTCATGAAGAACTAATAAGATGTTTCTCCCGCCTTCTTAGCATGTTTTCGTGGTGTAATGGCCATCACATTCGGCGCGTGTTCGACAGGTCCGAAGTTCGAGTCCCGGCAAGGGCATTGCTTATTATTCATGTCTCCTGCTTCGATATAACTTATCCACAGTGGCGCCCGAACTAAAAAAGGTGGTGGATGATGATTCTTCACTACCAGGACTTGGCTATTGGTCCCCTAATCCCCAGTTGCCCTTTAAAAGAGGAAGTATATAAGGTATTTCTCCCGCCTTCTTACCATGCCTTCGTGATGTCATAGTCAGCACACTCGGCGCATATTCGAGACGACTCAGGTTCGAGTCCCGGCGAGGGCTGCTCATTTCTCCTGTCTCCTGCTTCGAAATAAACTAATGTCTCTATAGGTTTTTAAGGGGAAATGACTTGTATTCGGGTTATTGATTGTGAAAATTTCGAAACTCCCCAAGTCCATTCGCGAAAATTTTACCTCAGGTTGAACTACCAGTGATCAGCGATTTTACCTTTCCCGAACCAATTCCTTCATCCTCTACAGTGTTGAGTCTTCTTAATTCTTAAAAGGACGCTTCCCCCAACAAAACGGTTACAAACCTTGCAGGGGTCTTGAGAACATTTTTCGACCCACTTGTGCATGGGTTTACGTAACAAACACCGCTTTCCGTAAAGACTCTCGATGCGTATTCGGTAAATCCTAAATTCGAATCTCGGCGAAGGCAATGCGGATTTGGTAATTTTCCTGACTTCAAAACATTCCAATGATTTTACAGTGGCGCCCGAAATAAAAGATGGCGGATAATAATTCGTTAACACTACGATTTGGCGATTCGGTCCTTTTATCCCAGTTGCGCTTTGAAAGAGGGAGTATATAGAGTATTTTCCCTCTCCTTTCTCGGTGCCTTCGTGGTGTGACTGAAAGCACACTCGACTCATATTCGGGAGGTCCAGAGTTCGAATCCCAGTGAGGGCAGTGTACATTTTTCGCGTCTTCAGCATAAAAAAATGTAATGACTCAACTCTGTTCATGAGTAGGAATTTTTCGAATAGGAGTTATTATCCTTTTAGTTGTTCGATTGATCAATTCTTAGTTAGCAGAGAACATTTGTCATCGCAATGCATTATAACACACGTGGTTTAATTTTTAATTTTGCATACAGTGTGTCACAAAAGTGATGGGACACTTGTGCTTTACAAAAGGAAACTGTGGTAAAATAAAATGAAAAAAAACATGTAAAAATTTTTTGTGGGTGTGTTTCATACTTAAATTTAGTAACAATTATTACATAACATACATTTTCTCAAAATATAAAAATATTAATTTAATAAAAATACAATTGTTTAGAACGGAGCAAAAATTGGCTCACATAAGTGATGGGACACTTACTTTTCCACCAAATATTTATCCAAAAATTTTACTTTTTAAAAGGTTTTAATAAACCAAATATTCCAAAAATTTTACTTTTTAAAAGGTTTTAATATTTTATTGGATTTCCTTTTATTTTTGAAACATGATTTAATCTTCTTGGGATGGATTTGAATAATGTTTTTGTGATTTCTGGAGTGATTTTACCCCATTCTTCTTGAAGCACCGATTTTAATTGTTGTTTTGAAGAAATGGTGTGTTTGCGAATTCTTGATTCCAATTCCTGCCAAATATTCTCTATGGGATTTAAGTCTGGAGATTGTGGTGGTGGTTTTATTATTTTAGGACAGCCATTTGTACAGCAGCCAGAGTCTAACGTTCAAAGCAGTGTGCTTGGGGTCATTGTCCTGGTAGAATTTAAAATCGTTATGAAGGTTCAATTTTCGTGCTAAAGATTTCAAATTTTGATTTAATATGCCAATATACTTTTACTGATCCGTTATACTATCAATAAAAACAAGATTACCAACTACAGCGGACGACATATACCCCCATGCCGTAACTCCTCCTCCACCATGTTTTACTGTTGGCACCAAGTTCTGTTTGCGAAATTCTTCCCTGGGTTTTCTCCACACCAAGATTCTACTGTCAGAACCAAATATATTAAATTTACTCTCATCAGCAAATATAACTTCATTGCAGTAATCAAAATTCTTATTTATGTTGGATTTTGCGAAAGCCAGTCTGAGTTTTCTATTCCTCTCACTTACGAAGAATTTTTTCCTGACTGCTCTACCGTGATATCCAGTAGATCGAATTACTCTTCTAATAGTCTCAGGATTAAAAATTACTCCATATAATGCTTGTAAATCAGCAGCAACTTTAAGAGCACTCAATGTTGGATTTTTTTTTTAATATTTCGAACGATAATTCGGTTTATTCCATTGGATAGCTTTGATGGTCGGCCAGGTCTTCTTTTATCCTGAGTCATATGATTCTTTTTATATCGTTTAATGATATTGAAAACTGTTGAGTGACTCAAGTTAACTGTTTCAGCAGTCTCTCTAATAGATTTTCCACGTTCAATATGCAAATTAATAACTAATTTTCGAATTTCCGGCAAACTTTCTTTTCGTTTAGCATTCATGGCTGCACGGAGCTAAAAAACACAAAAATTCCAAAACAAACTGGAAAGAAATAATGCAGACGATTTTATAAATTATTGCTTTTGAGTAAAAATAAAAACCCCCAAAAATATTTTTAGACGATTTTTGTTGCATAGTCTAATGGTGTCCCATCAGTTATGTGAACCATTTTTTGCTCCGTTCTAAACAATTGTATTTTTATTAAATTAATATTTTAATATTTTGAGAATATATATGTTATGTAACAATTGTTGCTAAATTTAAGTATGAAACACACCCACAAAAAATTTTTACATGTTTTTTTTAATTTATTTTATTACGGTTTCCTTTTTTAAAGCACAAGTGTCCCGTCACTTTTGTGAGACACTGTGTGATTTGTGCGGGCACTGATTTAAATAATATTAATCTGAATTTTCCAATCGCTCGTTTCTTACTGAAATGATACAAATTTATGTCAGCTTCACGATATAAAGCTGTAATCTGAGAAAAAACGATTGCATATTTTGTGTGGTTTAGTTTTAATCGTTGTGAATATAGTTTTATATAAAAGTTCTTGTTCAATAAAAATTAACATTAATTAAAAAGCAGTAGGTTTACCACATTAAAATTTTGTAATTTTATGGACTCCAGTTTGGAGGACATTCTTTTCGGATAAATTTGGAGACATTCTTTTTGGTTATTACTGAAGAACTGAAAATATGAGTCTTGTTTTATGAGTTGAAAAAAAAATGATAAATATTCATAGCTTGCAGAAGAGACTTTGTTTATGGCTCTTTATGATTGCCTCAAAAGCTTTGGCGTCGGCTCGACCCATCCACAGAAACAACGATGGCAAGCCTTCTAAAAACCTTTTCTTTTACAACGCAAAGTTTCTCAAATGTGGACCCGCCATTAGCATACACTTAACACTGAAATCACGTGACACGTGATAAATATGACTCCTATTTTACATTTAAATTCTCAGGGATAGAAATGAAAGAATTCTTTGGTTGAAAACAAGGCATCTGTATATTGTTTTAGAATACATGTTTGGAAGCAGGAAAAAATTTACTTCATGTAATTGAGAATTGTCTGCAATAGAAATTCATGCTTAAGAATATTGAACGCAAATTGTGTTAGCGAAATTTGAATCAACTTCACCTGGCTCTTTACTATTGTGTATTTTATTCACAAGGAATTTTTGTTATAACAGATTCAGATTGTCGTTAATGACCTAGATTTCATTGATTATAAAACTTGACTAATAAAACTAATTTCATGAGCAATTAAAATGCAAATATTTACGCAATATTAATTAATATTAATAAATAAAAATCTGAAAGGTTTCAGATTTTAAATTACCTCCAAAGGGGCGTTTTTTAAACATTTTGTATGTTACTTTTATTTATTGAATATGATGTCCTTCGCATTTAAACCATAAAATTCAGTTAAAGAACAATATCGCAAAATAATTTTAAACTGAGCCTATCTTTAGAATTTCCTACACACAGTCTCACGCGCTGCAGATAAAAATGTTTTTTTTTTTTTTTTTGTGTGTACAACGTTGCCATTGCCAGCTTCGAAATCCTCGAGTTTGTTCATCAAAAATTCGTTAAAGTTTTACAAAATATGAAATCGTTAATAAAACAAATTCCAAATTTCAAATTTGGGCTTCCGATGCCTATATTCCCAGCAGGATGACGGCATTCAAAATTCGATGGCTTTAGGTAGCGCCGATTTATCACAATGCGAGAAACATACATACATTTATGCACATTCTTCATTATTTAATTTCTTTAAATCTAATACAGAGCTGCAATATTTTGTGGCAACAGTTTGAAAAGTGATTCAGACTTTTCATGTTTCCGACGCAAAATCGCAAAACGAAAACAATAGTCCTTCAGGGACAAAGCCCCTTTGGACTAATAATAATAATAATAATAATATTAATTAATAAAATATTTCTAAATATTTACATTTTTATAATATATGCAAATTTATTAAATCTTAGAAGAAAAATTTTGTTATAAAATTTTATAAAAATATGGGGGCGATGTGATACCAAAGTTTCATAAATTCATTTTTACTTTCTTGTACGAAGTAAAAAGGAAGTATTGTAAAGTCGAAAAATTTCGGGTATCATATTTCAACGAACATATCCATTTTGACTGCTATCAAATGCAATTCAACGATGTTTTTGCGTGACATCCGTACGTAAGGACAGAATAAAGGACTCTTTTTTCTCCAAAAGATTATAAAACTGATTTAAAATGGATTCTGAAGAGATTTTTTCGTGGAGTCTTTGCGTACGTACATACATATGTGTGTATATATCTCGTACAACCAAAAAACGAGTAGCCTCAGAAAGTTCAAATTTTGTGTATTAAAATGCTATAACATTTAGATGTGCACCTCCTATTTTGATTGCAATAGGCCGCAACAAAAATACATATATATATCCACTCTGTTACTCTGCTCCGTAAGCTCAGTTTTTTTTATTCTTATATCTCGGTAAATTGTGCATTTTTTCGCTTTAAAAAATCATTCAATGATGTTGTTCTTATTTTCCAGCTAAAGTTTTTATGCTTTTAACTCATCTGCATGCAAGATTTGTAGAATTATCAACAATTGAAAAGTTTAAGTTCGGCTAAGCCTGATCATTTTTCCCATGGCAGCCGTATTTGTTTACGTTTGAAACTTTGGAGAATATTCGATTTGTTGCTAGTCTAGAGAAACTAAGCTTCGCAACAACAAAATAACACCTTATTTCATTATTGCGAATTAAAGTATGCCTAATGCGTTCTGGAATTTATTCGAGGAAATAAGTGTTTGATTTACTTCGTAATTTTTAGTATAGATATTTTGAGTGTTCATCTATTTTTGTCTTGTCGCGAAGTGAGAACTGAATTAATTGATCGGGAAATATTGAAACATCTGTGAAAAACTCTTTTTTTTTTTGTTTGTTTGCTTGATTTCTTTTATATGTCGTTTTAGATTTATTATAATATTTGAATAGAACGTGTGGCAACGATTAGATAATTTTTCAGATAATGTAATTTTTTGTGTATTCTATTTTCAACAATTTCAAATTTGAATCAACGGAAAATGTCAAAATGAAATTAACAGCCCTTCTTACCCTTTGGGCTAGCTCAAAAAAAAAGCATTTCGGCTAGCGGGCAAGAAGGCAGATATTTGGATGCACAAAAACAAAATTTGCTTTTCGTCTCACTCGTCAAAAAGACACTGAAGGCATACCAGTATTATGCTAAGTTTGAAATGTAAACAAATATGATTGATATGGTAAGAAAATTAAATTTATCCGTACTTTAACAACTTTTAAATTGCTCATAATTCTACACCTATTGCTTGCAGTTTAACTAATAGCATAAAAACCTCAACTGGAACATAATTCAATCATTTTAAAGCAAAAATGGGCAATTTACCAACATATAACAATAAAAAAATCTGAGCTTACAGAGCTGAGTAACAGAGTGGGTGTATATATTTGTATATATACTTTTGATGCTGCCGATTGCAACCAAAATGGGAGGCGCACAACTACATGTTATAACAACGCTATATACAGGATTTCAATGTTCTAAGACTAGTTGTTTTTGTGTTATGCGAGATACGTACATAGATACGTACATACGTACGCACAGACGCCACGAAAAAATCGCTTCTAAATCCATTTAAATCCTTTTTTCAACCCTTTTTGGGAAAAAAATAGTCCTTTATTCTGTCCTTACGTGCGGATGTATCACAAACACATCGTTAAATTGCATTCGATAGCGAGTTTGTTAATAAAAAATTCGTTAAAGTTTATGAAATAAATAGCAATAAACCAAATTCTAAATTCGGGTTTCCGGGTGCCAATATTTGGATGAAGAGTTACGTAATTCCAAATTTGATGGCTCTAGATAACGTTGTTTTTTCACATTGCGAGAAACATACATGCATTCATGCAGATTCTTCATTATTATTTAATTCTTTAAATACAATGCAGGCTGATAATGCTTGGCGGCAACATTTGGAAACATGGTACGCCGTTTATATTGATTCAATGGGAAATGTCGTCTCTAGACTTATATCCCATTCGGCATTAACGTCCTTTATGGCCTAATTAGAAACCGAAACTTCTTAAGAATTTCTACTTACGTCTAAATTAAATAGAGGTTTAGAATGTCGATAGACATATTTACATTAGAGCTGTGTAAATTCAGATTAAATACTGCTAATTATTCAGAATTTTGCTGTATTTTTGTTAACCAAACAATTGGTTATTTTCACAATTAACTAGCAGTTTCACCGGTTTCGCCTTTTACAGTAATCAGTTTGTATAAATCTTAAAGATTTCATATTTTATATTACGCCCAAAGAGTCGTTGTTTCCACATTTTGTGTGCTACATTAATTTATTATGTATCATGTTCTTCGCACTTAAATTATAAAATTCAATTCAACAGCGATATCGCAAAATAATTTTAAAAGGAGCATATCCTTAGAATTTCCGATACACATTTCCACGCGCTGGAGACAAAAATGTTTTCAGTCCAAAGGGTCCTCAGGGACTATTAATTTCGTTTTGGCATTTTGCGTTTGTTCACTAAAACTGTCTGTTTACTTTTCAAAATATTGCCACCAAATATTACATCCCTGTATTTAAAAAAAATTAAAGAATGAAGAATCTACATAAATGTATATATGTTTCTCGCATTGTGATAAAACAACGGTACCTAGAGTCATCCAATCTTGAATAACGTACGTTTCCACCCGAATATACGCATCTGGAAGCCCAAATTTGGAATTTTAGTATCTATTTCATGTTTTGTAAACATTTAACGAATTTTTGATTAATAAACTCAAGGATTTCAAAGCGAGCAATGGCAACACTGCAAAGAAGAAAACAACATTTTGATCTCCAGCCCGCGAGACTGTTTATCGGAAATTCTAAAGATATGCCCATTTTAAAATTATTTTGCGATATTGCTGTTGAACTGAACTTTATGGTTCAAGTGCGAAGAACATGATACTTATTAAATAAAGGTAACCCACAGGACAATAAAAAAACGCCACCTTTGGGCGTAATGTAAAATCTGAAATCTTTCAGACTTTTTTTGTTATATTATTATTATTATTATTATTATTACTATTGTACAGTACTGGTATTGTTGGCTTTGAAATCGTTGAGTTTGTTAATTAAAAATTCGTTAATGATTTACAAAATGGGAAATAAATAAAAAAATAAATTCCAAATTCGGGCTTCCAGATGCCCATATTCGTGCGGAGGACTCCGCTATTCAAAATTTGATGTCTTTAGGTACTGTTGTTTTTAACAGTGCGGGAAACTCATACATTCATGCAGGTTCTTCGTTATTTAATATTTTTAATTATAATGAAGGGTTCTAATATTTGGTGGCAACAATTTGAAAGCGAAACGTCGCTTATAGTGAACCAACGCATGATGCCAAAACGAAATTAATAGCCCTTTGGGTAAATAATGAACTTAGTTGCATTAGCGTGAAAAGAAATGCAAGAACGAGGTCATGTTTTAGTATATTTTTATTATTTTACTGCCTTTGACTTTCTTTTCGAAGCCATGAAGCGTTTATTCGATTTAACACTCTTCCGAAGAGATTAATAAATATATAAGAACAAAATTCTTTGATGCGCCTTTACAGGCCCATAGAAATGCCTGAAAAAAGAAACTTTTATATGTGGGCATCAGTTAGAAGCCATTGTGGGCATTACACGGATCAATTCAACTAGTGAGGACGGCAAGTTCTTTTCTGTACGACCAATGATACAACCATTCATCGTCTGCGGTGGGGTCGCCGCAGAATGAAAGACAATTTTCTAGAGTTTTCTTGAATCCTTGCCAACTTCTTTCAAGTTGTAAAAGGGGGGGGGGGTGTTTGGGAATTGTTTGAAATCAGGCAACCGTGATAAATTCTGATCCTCCTTTGGGAAGTGAGTCTTGCGATTTTTAGAAGCATGGTCCTAAACGAGTTTGCAGTAAATAGCAAAAGGGGATAGCGAAGAAGATGGAGGAGAAGAAATCAAAAAGCTAAGACAAACATGAATGTAATGTTTTGTTCTGGTAGTGAGTGATGAAGTCACTGTAAAGTAGTATATCCTTTGAGCAAAAGTTACAGCTATGGTCTTTTATTCTTTATGGTTTCCAGCTTTGCTTCCTTCTTGGCATCGACGTAAGTTTTCCAACTGTTATTAATTATGCGGCACTTATTCCACGCATCATTTGAAAAATATTTGTCTTTTTTTGACTGAAGATGCCATTATTTAATTAGTATATAATAACCTTTTTTCACTTTACATTATAAGGTATTTCTCCCGCCTTCTTCGCATGCCTTCGTGGTGTAGTGGTCTGCATGCTCGACGCGTAACCGAGAGGTCCGTGGTTCGATTCCCGGCGAAGGCGTTGCTCATTTTTCATGTCCCCTGCTTCGAAATAACCTAATGTCTCTACAACATAAAATGTTAAAATATTAAAGTAAGAAAAAAAATGAAAATTTTCTTTTTTAACGTTTTGTGTGTTACCTTTATTAATTAAATATTATGATCTTCGCCTTTAAACTACATAAAATTCAATTCAACAGCGATGTGACAAAATATTTAAAAACAGCATGTCTTTAGAATTTCCCCGTACACAGTCTCGCGCGCTGGAGATAAAAATGTTTCTTTCCCGTACAGTGTTGCCACTGCTCGCTTTGAAATCTTTGAGTCTGTTAATCAGAACTTCATTAAAGTTTCAAGAAACACAAAATATAAAATTCGTAATTAAAAATTCGGGCTTCCAGGTTTCCAGACTAATAGCCCATTTGACTTCATGTCATTTTGAGTTAAAAAAATTTTTGTTATAAGTAATATACTATAAGTGTTTTGAGAATAAAAAATAAAAAATCTGATGTATACACCACATGACTTTCTTACACGGAATACTAAATTATACGCATTTTTTTCTGCATTTCACTTAAACACATGTCCTCGAATTTCATTAGAGACATATTTCTCATTCATTTAATTCAGTTCTTATTTCGCGGTAGGGCAAAAATACATAAAAACTCAAAATATCTCCAATAAAATGTGAAAGATGTGTTAGATAAATGTAAAAAAAAAAAAATCATATAATATCATACAAGATAAATATCATGGTCTTCGCACTTAAACCACATAAAATTTAATTCAACAGCAATATCAAAAATATTTAAAAACAGCACAACAGGAGGATACCTTTAGAATTTCCGATACACAGTCTCGTGCGCTGGAGATAAAAATTTTTTTCTCAGTACAGTTTTGCCAATGCTCGCTTTGAAATAGTTGAGTTTGTTAATCAAAAATTCGTTAATGCTTTACAAAATTTAAACTAGATACTAAATTTTTTAAGTATACAAAAACTATGTATTACAATTTCTGACTTCCTTCCTCCTAATATTATTATTGCGTGAGTACGGGTTTTAATGGGTTGAATGCACAACTCGACAAAAAGTTAATAAAACTTTTTCTTATCCTAAGAAATAAAACAAAATGCTCAGCTTTCCTCAGAGCTATTGGTGCAATATCATAATATCTCATAGTAGTTATATCTTAAACTACTAAAAACGTTAAACAGAACTCAATTCAAAATACAGGGAATTCGATCACACCGCGAATTCTCTACAATCAATAACAGCACTAAGTAAACAACTACACTTCTCTTAAAACAACTGCAACTGAGCTGACATGTTTAAATCCCGCTTTTATAAGCTTTTAAATCAAGCACGAGAACATTCTGGTATTTTCTCAATTTTTCTGGATAGCAAAAGATGTACAATTACGAGTATCTATTTATTAAAGCGTGCTCCTGTATTTTAACTTTATTTTTCCGGCGTACCTTTCTGTTCAAATAAGTCTCCTGCTGCATTACACGCGGATATAAAACAATTTTAATCAACATTCTACTAAAAATAGCAAATTAAATACAAGTTTCGTAACAATATATTAAGCTGTATCCAAAATACAAGCTGCAAAAATAAACAATGCGTATCCAGCTTTTTCCAATTAAATTAAATATTCAAATTGAATTGCAAATAATTTCTTACGATGCAGTAATGATACACAAATTACACCATTTTTTTTTACAATGACGTATATTTTAAAACAAACCGACTTTTCACAGAAGATAATTAATTCTATATATTGAAGTTCTAGGTTTGAATCAGCTACAAACGTTATTTTGAGAAAGAATCTTTATACAGTGGCTTCCAATACTGTTCGAACACTTTAAAAATTTGTAGAAAACGCGGTGTAGCCTGGAATTAAATTCTAATATAAAGCCCAATATTTTTTTCATATCACCTCCATTCGATTTTGAGTAAAACCAAACTTTTCCTTTTTTAACACACACCTATTTTCGTTTTCTAAAATTGAAAAATATAGGAAATCATGGATAGATCCCGGGCCCACCAGCGGCCGAGCGGTAAAGACGCTGAACACTGGTAGTTCGGTCCGAGGTTCGAATCCCGCGAACGGGCTGGCTGCATGGGTGTTTTCGTGGTTTTTCCCATGTGTAACGTGTATACGAGCCAGTTCCCCTTAGAAAGTCCTCCACGAAGGCATCCCTCCCCTTAGGCAGATAGCCCTCGTGTGCTTTGCCATAATTGAATAACCTAACCTAACCTAACCATGGATAGATCCCGCCATAAAAATGACGAACACCGAAGTATTTTCGTAAATTTCATAAATAAAATTATAGTCTGACAGTTTTTTTACTTCTCTGTACGAAGTAAAAAATAAAAATTGTAATCATTGAATTGAAAAAAAATTGGGTACAATATCTCAACTAAACTATCTATTTTGACCGCTATCGAATGAAATTTAACGATGTTTTAGAGTGACTTTCGTATGTAAGGACAGAATAAAAGACTCTTTGCCCCAAAAATTATTATAAAACTGATTTAAAATGGATTCTGAAAATATTTTTCTTAGCGTCCGTGCATACGTACGTACGTATGTATGTATCTCGCATAATTCAAAAACAAGTAGCCTCAGAACCTTGAAATTTTGTATATAGGGTTGCTATAATACCTAGATGTTCACCTCGCATTTTGGTTGCAATCGGCCGCACCAAAAGTATATAAATATATGTATATATAACTCGGCTCAGTGAGTTTAGTTTCTTTATTCTTATATGTTTCTAAATTGTGCATGTTTTGGTTTTAAAATAATTGAATTATGTTGTTCTTATCTTCCGGTTAAGATTTTTATGCCCTTAGTTAACCTGCATGCAATAATTGTGAAATTATCAACAATTTAGAGGTTTTTGAAGTACGGCTAAGCCTAATTTTTGGTTATGATCGCGGCCATATTTGTTTGCATTTGAAGCTTAGCAAAATAGTGGATTTGTTGCCAATCTAGAGACACTCTTCGCAACGACAAAGTAAATTCTTCTTTATTATTCCGATATAAATTATGCTTGATTCATTCTGAATTATCATTTAAGTTATCAGCTGGTTTTTGCTTACAAATTGCAATTTTAATTGTAAAAATTGTTTTTTTAATCGTTTTAACTGTACTTGGTGATTTATATTTTTCTATATCTTTCAGTTTTTAATGAAAATGCTTTGAATTTTTATGTATTTTTCCCTCACCGCGAAGTGAGAACTGAATTAATTAGTACCGCAGCAAAGCGGTACTAATTAATTCAGTTCATTAGGTAAACGGCTCTGAATCGTCTGTGAAAAACTGTTCCTGTATTATTTGTTTAATTTCTTTTATACATCGTTTTAGATTTATTATAGTATTTGAATAGAATTTGTAGTAATTTTTCACGTGCTATAATTTTTGCTCACTCTGAGTTATAAAATAATTGCGACATAACACTGTTAAGGGAACCTAGCGTCGAAGTGTGGCTATGGTAAATAAATTATAGTGAACTTTAAAGAGTGGGTTTATTCTATTGTGGTTTATGAGCTATCGATGAAGTAGATTAAATTAAAAATTCGTTAACTATTAATTCAATATATTTAAATGAAATGCAGGAAAGTTGCGTATAATTTATTATTCCGTACAAGGAAGTCATGGGGTGTACACATCAGCTTTTTTTTTTACTTTCTTGTACGAAGAAAAAGGAAGTATTGTAATCACGAAAAATATTGGGTCTCATATTTCAACGAAAATATCTATTTTGACCGCTATCGAATGAACCACGTTTTTGCTTGACAACCGTACTGTAAGGACAGACTGAAGGACTCTTTTTTACCCCAAATAATTATAAAACTGATTTAAAATGGATTCTGTAGAGATTTGTTTCGTGGCGTCTGTGCGTACATACGTATGTATGTATCTCGCATAGCTCAAAAACGAGTAGCCTCTGAATGTTGAAATTATTCTCAGTTTTTCAGTGCATAGACATTATAAATATTGCTTTGGATTTAGCCCGCTATTTTAATATTTATATTTCTTGAGAAATAAAAAATACAGTGTAATAGCACTTTCATTCTGCAATAATGAATGATTTTTTTAACGTATCACTGTATCCATATTTATTTATTAAATTTTCAATAACATATGTAATATAGACATATTTAAAACTGTAAATGAACAACAGAATATATTACTAGCTCAAATGGGCATTAGCCCAAACAACCTATTAGTGTAAAATGGCATTTTGTGTCGAATCGCTTTCAAAATTGTTGCCACCAAACATTATTGACATGATTTTGTTTAAAGAATCTACATGTATGTATGTATGTTTCTCGCATTGTGAAAAAACAACCGCACCTAGAGTCATCAAATTTTGAATAACGTAATCCTCCACCCGCACATGGGAACCTGGAAGCCCGATTTGGAATTTCTTTTATTGTCTATTTCGTGTTCTGTAAAACTTTAACGAATTTTTTATTAAAAAACTCAACAATTTTAAAGCGAGTAAAGGCAACACTGTAGGGAATGAAACATTTTATCTCTAGCGTGCGAGATATGCTGTTTTTAAATATTTTTAGGACAATGTGAGTTACACCAAATGCTCTCTAAACGTGTAATGAAATGAAATGAAAAAAATGAAATGAGATAAAAATGAAAAATGTAAATGAAAAAAAAAAAAAAACGCCCGTTTGGAGGTAATATAAAATCAGAGAACTTTAAGAATATTTTAGTGTTTAATATTTTTATTTATGCAACTTTACAGTTTTTAAATGCAATAAATTATTTACTTATTTATCAAAAATTATCAAGTTGGATAAATCAAATTTAAAATGTTCTTGTTATTTTTACTGTATCTACGATGTGCAGGAAAATTTTTAACAAATGAATACAATAGAATTTCTAGACGACAAATATAATATGTCTAATATTTGATTTCATGAAAATACTTAACCAATTAACTGCCATAATATGTTCGGGGAAAGATATGCAACTAAAAGCTGAAATTACTGCAAATTACGCATATATTACGTAATAACGTTTTATGTGAAAGATATATTTGTAAGCAGATACACTTGTATGATTGCAGGTAATAGTTTTCACCTCAAAAAGTTTCACCTCAAACTAAAAAAAAAAAATGAAGTTAAGATCTGAAGTAACAAATACCTGTTTCTACAAATAAAAACAAAACAGGGTACAAAAATAGATTTGCAAGGAAAACAATAGTAAAAAAAAACTTTAGTAACCATTTCATTATAACATTTCTTTCGCTTATTACCCAATAAACACCACTATCAAAATAATTGATTCTTCTGTTAACATAATTCTTCCCATTTTTTTTTAAAGAAAAGATAAAGGGGAGGGGGCAAAGCACGAAGCTTCTCCTCAGCTTCATTTGGCTCAAAGTGATTGGTTGCGCGTAGCAGACACCGCAAAAGTAACAAGAAAAACAAAAATGATAGAAAGCAGAGTGGA
Source organism: Stegodyphus mimosarum (assembly GCA_000611955.2). NCBI lineage: Eukaryota > Metazoa > Arthropoda > Arachnida > Araneae > Eresidae > Stegodyphus > Stegodyphus mimosarum. Next base: position 364,749 of record KK118531.1, read on the forward strand.
CGGAGGGAAATGCGTAGGGAATAAACGTCGAAGATAGGGAATTAACGAGAGTTTCGGATAACAAGGGAAGAAACGCTTCTTTACGTATGCGTTTGTGAAATGTTTATTTTCCCTTTCTTCTGGCGTAATGGACGGATCGTGTAATTGGTCGAAAGAATTGAGAGTTCTTTTTGGGACTTTAATATACTTTTATTGATTCCCCATTTCAAGTCAAGCCACAATAGGCGGACGAAACTCGACCGCGATTTAGTTGTTTTTCCTTCTTCTATTCGAACTCTTATTCTATTTTCTTTCTATCTCGATTGTTATTATTTTTCTTTTTCCTGCAACCCACAGGACGAAAAGAGGATATTTTCCCTCAGAGTAGGGATTTCCAGAAAAGTTTCACCGTAAACACACCGTAAAAATTCTCAAAGTATCACCTCAGTTTCTCAGTAACTAATATTGCTGAAATACATTAATAGTTGATCCTCGAACAACTCGGGGGGGGGGGGAAGAGTGATGGCATGTCTCGTTGGCTAAAAGCTACTTGTAACTGATGGCCCTCTAGGTACTAACACTTTACTACCGTTGTTGACAGGACGCCTTCTCGAAGAATTCATTGATCTTCCATTAAGAACGTTGCCTTTTGTCTAATAAATCTTTGAACACCGTATATTTTTATAGTACCATATAAAGTAGTTAAAAAATGTAAAAAAGAATTTCTACTTTATAATTTTAAGAATGTTTTACAATTATTCTCTTTTTTCCCTATAACATAGAGCCACTGTTTATTCATAGATAATGACTTTTAATGCTTCGTTCAGGCGATGGTTTTGTCGTCATAACGCTTTTTGGTTTCAGGCATAAAATCGGTATGTCTATTCACATCTGTTTAACAGGGCTTAAGCCACAGCCAAACGGAGAAGGGAAAGCTGCGCATGCATAAATATGTAGCTGACTCAGCGAAATTGTCGACTCGTGATTGCTTCGTTGTTGTTGGCCGGTTCTTATACATAGTGGCATAAAGTTGCAAAGTTAGAACAATTAGGCAAAATCCTTAAACGAATTTTTCTGAAGTAGCAAGGTCTGGTTTCCTAGCAACGAGCTCGACTTTGACCATTTACGATTTTAAAACCATCGTGCGAACGAAGCTTAATATGCTTAATAAACCACATTCAGTAAATTTCGAAATCAATTACAAAGCTATTTAAATTAGAAATTTAAGAAGTACGTGTCACGACCTGTTAATCGCTGACCGTAAAGGCATTTCTTTCGTTAAACGCAGAGCTTTTGTGTATGGATAGTTGATTTTTTAAACTTTTGTTCG
>KK118531.1:375442-414619 GCA_000611955.2 Stegodyphus mimosarum
AAACCTAGTTTACACGACTATAGACTAATATTGGGTAAAACAGCAAATAAAAACATATTTAAAAACATTTTAATGTAATATAAGTAAATAAAATGAATTTTAAACAAGCATGTAAATTTTACGTATCGCTAGTGATAGCGGCATATATAAACACGCTAGTGTTCTAGGGTTAAGTGCGGCTAAGCCTAATTATTTTAATCATAGTTGCCATATTTGTTTACATTTGAAACTTAGCAGAATAGTGGGTTTGTTGTTAATCTACAGAAACTAAGCTTCGCAACAAGGAAAAGAACGCCTTCTTTTATTATTGCGAATTAAGTCATGCTTAATCGATTCTGGAATTTATTCGAGGAAATAAGTGTTTAAGATTTACTTCGTAATTTTTAATATATGTATTTTGAGTTTTTATGTATTTTTGGCCTTGTCGCGAAGTGAGAACTGAATTAATTGAATGAGAAATGCTGAATTGTTTATGAAAAAGAATTTCTCTTTTTCGTTTATACATTGTTTTGATTTATTATAGTATTTGAATAAAACATGTGGCAACAATTAGATAATTCTCAGATAATATCATTTTTGTGCATTCTGAGTTACAAACTGAATGGGATGTAACGCTGTTAAGTGAACCTAGCGCCAGATTGTCGTTATAGTAAACAAATACGGTGAATTTTAAAGAGTGCATTTATTCTATTGTGGTTTATGCACTGTCGACGAAGTAAATTTAATTAAATCCAATTCTTGAAATTGAAAATGCGTATTATTTAATATTCTGTTTAAGGAAGTCATGTGGTGTACACATCAGACGTTTTTGTTAGAGGGTGCGCAATCTTACGCTATGTGGGGAAATAAAAATGTATGTTTTTGATCCAATTTTTTTACGTTTTATGTACGTAGTCTATAAAATTATGTTTAAGCAAAATTTTCTGCAGGTAAAGGAAACCTATTTGTTGTCGTTTCTCTTTTTAAAAAAAGGCAGTTTAGTGTTTAATAAAAAAAAATCTGAAAGGTTTCAGATTTTAAATTTCGTCCAAAGGGGCGTTTTTTAAACATTTTGTATGTTACTTTTATTTATTGAAAATCATGTTCTTCGCATTTAAACCATAAAATTCATTTAAAGAACAATATTGCAAAGTAATTTTAAACTGAGCATATTTTTAGAATTTCCTACACACAGTCTCACTCGCTGCAGATAAAAATGTTTTTTTCCGTACAACGTTGCCATGGTCCGCTTTGAAATCCTTGAGTTTGTTCATTAAAAATCCGTTAAAAATTTGCAAAATATGAAATCGTTCATAAAACAAATTCCAAATTTCAAATTTGGGCTTCCAGATGCCTCTATTAGCAGCAGGATGACGGCATTCAAAATTCGATGGCTTTAGGTACCGTCGTTTTATCACAATGCGAGAAACATACATACATTTATGCACATTCTTCATTATTTAATTTCTTTAAATATAATACAGGGCTGCAATATTTTGTGGCAACAGTTTGAAAACTGATACAGCCTTTTAATGTTTCCGACGCCAAATCGCAAAACGAAAACAATAGTCCTTCAGGGACAAAGCCCCTTTGGACTAATAATAGAAATTATTTTTAAAGTAAAGATTTAAATTTCAGTTTTTATTTTTTAGACGCTAATGTCTTCCTTTACCACAATCACATACATTTTCCGTGATTTTTATTTGTGCATGTTCTTTATTTAGGAACGAAAAACCGACTTCCCTTTGATGTAGTCTTATGTTCCTTTTCATTCCATCCTTTTAGTTCATTTCTAGGGAAAAGAAAGTCTAAGCGTAGGCAACTATCGATGAAAAAGGGGTCGTCTTCTGCGCTCTCCCTTCTTCTTTACGATGAAAGAATAACGACGATCAATTTAACTCCCTTAAGCACCCACATTAAACGGAACGAACCTTAAAATCGAATTTGTGGCTTCATTTTCTTGGTGCTTATTCTAGGTTACCCGATTCTTATGTGCATAAGGAAATTGCAAACCGTAAAACGAGGCATTCATCGAAGAATAAGGGAGGCATAAATATTTATCGAATACATTTTATTTCCGCGGGAAACCCCGGATGTATTCGAACCGATAGAATGATCTTAATATACCAGACAAGGATCCAATTTACGTTTCTGAGAAAAAGATCTCCTCCACTCCCACTGCATCCATCCATCCATTCATCTACCCACCAGAAGGATGCTGTCAAAATGATGGCAGATCTTTACGATTCACACTGTGGTAATGACCTGTTAAATATTAGTTTTTGGCTAGGAGCAAAAATATGCTTATTCGAAGCAAATCATTGCAATGCTTAATTTAACTTGAGAAGTTTATGATGGCGCCTAGGCGGTGCCTTTTGTGCTCCGCCAATGGACTACGTCATCATCATCAGTGCCTTATTCACTGATTACTTTTCCTCCTGAGAGTCAATTTTCGAGGGGTGCATGCTTACAGTCGCTGCTAAGAAATCGCTCTGGAATTAGAAGTGGTGCTTTGAAAAGAACTCGTTAGGAGTTTCGAGAAATCCGTTGGAAGTTTGTTAACGTAATTGTTGCGTAAAGTTTCCTGACATCTCGACTGAGGTCGCAATGCACTTCTTTATCGGGAATTCTTCGAACGTTTTCTGGGGGAAGTCTCCTTAGGCTATGCTTGTTAGAAGAAAAATATTTGTAGGCTAAAACGTGGATGGGTTTTTGACAATTGTTTGAAATATTTCTCCCGCACCATTTATTAACTTACGTAAAAAAAAACTGAATAGTTCATTTCTGTTAGGTTTTTAAGGAAGAAAGTTTTCCCAGGTATAATTCTTTTAAGAGTATTATCATAATCCCTCTATTTTGTGTTTAAATATTATCATATTTAATTCCGTTTGTGTTCTTAAGAATCATCCATGAAACTATTTTTCCGTTATACGCTAATTTTCTGGAAAAACATTTACACTGCGGATTCTTGTTCTCTCCTGCGCTACAGACTTGACTCTTCCTGAATATATCAGCAACAAAACTACTAAACTCAGTTATATAGTTAACGAATCTCAAAGCGTATGTTTTGCAGTGTTACGGGAGATATTATTATTTGGCTAGAAGAGGAAATGTATGAATTTATAAGTAACGCCTTGCGATTTGATTTTAAAATTTTGTGCATAAAATTGTGTTGTGATAGTTTCTTCATACTTTCATATGCGGGCATATCACCCGTCTCACCTTGCCAGATACGTGTTACAATGTCCTGTCTCCGACACATCCGGTTTGTAAACTTTCTAGAATCACTAGGTTATTTTGAAGCAGGAGACCTGAAAAATGAACAATGCCCTCGCCTGGTGTTACTGTCACACCACAAATGCATGTGGGCAGGAGGCAGAGGATTATTTATATAATCTCCCTCTCAAAGGGTGAATGGGGGTTAGGTGATCAATCGAAAAAACCTGGTAGTGATGAATTATTGTTCACCACCTTTTAGTTCGGGCGCCATTTGTAGAGTCTTATTTTTTGTTTTTCCGTTGAAGCAGGAGAGGTGAAAAATGGGCAGTGCCCTCGCCGGAACCTCGAATCTGGACCTCTCGAATATGCGCCAAGTGTGCTACCGTTACACCACAAAAGCATGCTGGAAGAAGGGGAAAAGTACCTTATAACTGAAATTCTAAATCTTACTTGCCTGGAGCAAAAAACTGCACAGAAGTTAGTCAGGCTTTATGTTTTACCAACAACTCCTTTACACATTATGCTATTTTTTTAGTCTAAAGATTAGTTAATTTATCATTCAAATAATTTAGTAGTGTTACGGATTTCGTATTTATTTAGAATTGTAATTAAAATTGTTTTGTTTTTCCGTGCAATGCAGACGATTTTTGAAGAGAAAGCTACGTCGGAAAAGTAAAAATAAAAGAGCGTGTGCATTTAATATTTAATAAATAAATAAATATCTCGTAATCGCTGTTGCCATCCACAAAAATCGAGAAAATATGTTTTACCACAACGTTCTGGTGAATAATTAAAAAGCTTATAAAAGCCGAATTAAAACACCTCAGCTCAGTTGTAGCTGTTTAAAGCGAACTGCTGTTTGTTTACTTAATGCTGTGATTGATTGTAGCGAATTCTCTGTTTTGAATTCAGTTGTGTTTAACGTTTGAGATATTGTGATATTGTACGAATATCTCTGAGGAAATACTTCAGTATTTTGTTTTATTTCTTGTGGAAAGAATACATTTTATTAACTTTTTAACGACTTATGCATTCAATTCATTACGAACCTGTACGCAAGCAATAATATATTTAGAATCTTTTCTATTTATTATTATTATTGTCCTCTTGCTTTTTATTACCAAAATGCAGGACATGTAATACGGCTGGGAAGAAAGAGAACGTTCTGTGAAAATGTTATTGCATACAGTGTCTGGCCATTTTGTCCAGCATGTTTTTGTATCTAATTTGTTTTCATCTGTGACATAAAATGCACAAATAAAACTACGCTTTTACTTTGTAGAAAATTACCAGAAACCATTTCGCATCTATGTTCGTGTAAAGAGAATGTTCTTTTTACTTTCTGGTACAAAGTTAAAGGAGTAATGTAATCGCAAAAAAGTTCGGGTATCATTTTTCATCGGAAATATCCATTTTGAGCATTCCAGGATCCATCTAGGTGATGATTTTGCTTGACATCTGTTCGTACGAATAGAATAAAAGGTCCTTTATTCCAAAACTGATTGTAAAATGGATTCAAAATAGATCCTTTTCGTGATATTTATACGTGTCTTATCTTGCATAACTCAAAAAACGATTAGCCGTAGAAAGTTGAAATTTTGTAGTATAGGCTTGCTTTAACATCTAGTTGCACATCTATTTTTTTTATTAGATTTGGCAGGAAAAACAATATATGCGTATATACATACATATATATATATATATATACACCCACCCCTTTCCCAGACTTTAAAATTCTTACCCGGATTTTATTTTCGCAGTCATATACTTCCATTTGCAGAAAAGACGAAAATTCATATTTGTATATTCATTCATATATTCATTATATATGTCAAATTATTTCAGACTTCATATTATGCCCAAAAAGACGATTTGTTTTTCATTTACACTCATAAACGTTTCGAAAGCATTTAAGCTAATGTCATTTAGGCTAAAAATATTTAAAAACAGCATATTTTTTTCGAATTTCTGCTAGACAGCTCAGCGCGCTGGAGGTAATAATGTTCTTTTTCAGTACTGTGTTGCCATTACTCGTTTTGAAATCGTTGAGTTTGTTGAATAAAAATTCTTACAGATAAATAAATAAATTAATAAAGATTAAAAAGTTTTACAAAATATGAAATAGATAAAATAAATTCGGATTTCGAAACTCTGCTGCCTATGTTCCTATGGAGGATTACGTTTTTGAAATCTTATGGCTCTACTGCTAGTTTTCCACAATCCGAGAAAAATGCGTGCATTCATGTACAATAGAAATTAAAGAAATAAAAAAGTAAGAGTTTTTCACAGACGATTCAGCGGCGCTTAACTAATGCTCAGGCGCTACTCGTAAACATTCACCTCTGCCCGAGAGAGACTGGCTACAATATTTCCTGCTAATACGAAACACTTATTTCCTGGAATTTCATTAGAGATATATTTCTCATTCAATTAATTCAGTTCTTACTTCGCGGCAAGGCAAAAATGCATAAAAGCTCAAAATATTTTCATTAAAAACTGAAATATATAGAAAAACATAAAACACCAAGTACAGTTAAAATAGTTTTTAAAAAAATTTTACAATTAAAATTACAGTTTCTACGCAAAAACACGCAATTCGGCCAGCGGACAAGAAGGCAGATTTTTCGCTGCTCAAAACTAAGTTTCCTTTTGGTCTCACTCGGCAAAAAGACACGGTTGGTGCAGAAAGAACTAATTCACTATTCTGCTAAGTTTCATATGTAAACAAATATGGCTGCTATGGTAAAAAAATGCTATGGTAGCCGTTCTTAAACAACTTTTAAATTGTTGATAATTCTACAAGTATTGCATGCAAATTAAGTAGAGGCATAAGAACCTTAACCGGAAGATAAGAACAACGTAATTCAATGATTTCTAGAGCAAAAAAATGCACAATTTACCAACATATAAGAATAGAAAAAATCTGAGCTCACTTAGCCGAGTAACAGAGTCAGCATATATGTATATATATGTTACGGTGAAACACCGAAATCTGGAGAATGTCGGCTTTCACCGGTAAATGTCAACATTCACATAGTCGCTTGGTGTATGTCCGAAATATTTTCCAAATACTCTTATTTCTGACTTACACCGGTGAGTGTCGACATTCACCGTGTACTAATGGGGAATGTTGAATATATGAGAATATTATATTTTCTTCTCCGTCGTTCAGTCGCGAAAAAACACACAAGTACTTAAAACACAAATTACATTCAAAATGAGAAAGGAAAATAATAGAAGTTAAAAAACTTACTTCATTATACAGTACGTAGTCAATGAGAAAATAAAATAATAGTCATAAAAAACTTACTAAATTATGTGATTCAAACCTGATTCATTGCAACAACTTAAACTCTTATGAGACTTTTAATTGCACGAGAGGCCCTTGCTTTTACAACTGCATTGATGGGAAACGGCCAGTCGCCTCTCTTTTCGACCTACACCAGAGCATATCCGTGATTGTCGACATACACCGGTGAGGGTCCGAATGTACAAGAATGCAATGTTATATTCGATTTTTCACCGACGTATTTGGTGAATGTTGACATTCTCCGGTGAAAGTCGACATTCTCCAATTTCGGTCTTTCACAGTAACATATATAAATATATTTGGTGCGGCCGATTGACACCAGAAAGGGAGAGGCACAGCTGCCTGCTATAGCAGTCCTATATGCAAAATTTCAATGTTCTAAGGCTACTCGTTTTTCAGTTATGCCAGACATATACATACATACGTACGTACGTACAGACGCTAAGGACAAATCTCTTCTGAATCGATTTTAAATCAGTTTTATAATTCATTTGGGGAAAAAGAGTCCTTTACTCTGTCCTTACGGACAGATGTCAATCAAAAATATCGTTAAATTGCATTGGATAGCGGTCAAAATGGATATTTTCTTTGAAATATGCTGCCCGGAATTTTTTGGTGATTACAATGCTTCCTTTACTTTGTACAAGGAAGTAAAATTGTTGGTTTTTCATTTGTTGATATCAGAGAAATGCGATTTAATCTTTTCTAAAAATAATTAGTTTTCGTAAAAGTAATTATTTTGAGCAACTTTTAGAAGTCTGTTGTCTTTAAAATATCTTTAATTAGTATTTAACATCTAACGAATTCTTATTCATGAAATACATACGTTTGAATGCAAAGAAACGTGAGCATTTTATTTACCTGAAAACAAACAGATGACTTATCTCACCGTTCCTCGAAACATGAAATGTACACATTCGGAAGCAATGAATAAATTTAAGGTTCTGCTTAGCCTAATCTGTTTTTAATGTAAATCTTTTAATTTAGTTCAAAATAGTCATTTTTTCAAGTCACGATAAAAACTGTAGATTGTTCCAAATAACAATTTCTACTCTAACGAATGTTTTAATATCAAAATGTTTATTTAAGCGATGAAAAAATTTGTATTTATAAATTCAACATCTAATGGCGCGCTCACAGTATGCTGGATGAAAAATTACATTTAATTAATGGTGGGCTGAAAATTGCTTATTTTCTTGGTTTAAATTGATTTACAGTGATTGATTTAAAGTGAAAATGAACTTGTATTTTCTGCTAACTTGATTCCTGTTAATTCCAGTATTTTTCATGGTCTTTGGAGGGCGCAAAATTTTCTATATAAAGCCCTTCACGTAAAAGCATCTATTTTAAGAAAAGAAATCTTCTTACTTTGCCATTATAAGTGGGTTTTACTTCCTTGTACGAAGTAAAAAGGAAGTATTGTAATCGCGAAAAATTTCGGGTATCATATTTCAACGAAATTACCCATTCTGACCGCTTAAATGCAATTTAACGATGTTTTTGCGTGGCATCTGTACGTAAGGACAGAATAAAGGACTCTTTTTTTTCCCGAAAAAATTATAAAACTGATTTAAAATGGATTCTGAAGAGATGTCTCCGTGGCGTCTGTGCGTACGTAGGTACGTACGTATATACGTAATATGAATGTATCTCGCATAACTCAAAAACGAGTAGCCTCAGAGCATTGAAATTGTGTATGTAGGACTGCTATAACACGTAGATGTACAACTCCTATTTTGGTTGCAATCGGCCGCACTAAACGTATATGAATATATGTATATATATAAACACTGTTACTAGGCTGAGTGAGCTCAGTTTCTTCATTCTTATATGTTTGTAAATTGTGCATTTTTTCCTTTAAAAATGATTAAATTATGTTTTCTTCTCTTCCGGTTAAGGTTTTTACGTCTTTAATTAACAAGCATGTTATAGTTGTAGAATTATCAACAATTTAAAAGATGTTTAAGTGCAGCTAGGCCTAATTTTTTTTACCATAGCAACCATATTTGTTTACATATGAAACATAGCAGAATAGTGCATTTTTTGCAGATCTAGAGAAACTAAGCTTAGTAACAACAAAACAACGTCTTATTTTATTATTGCAAGTTAAATTATGCTTAATCCATTCCGTAATTATCATTTAAGTTATTAAATTATCCCATATATTGACTCAGGATAGGATCAGTTTCCACTCCTTCAGTGTCTCTTTGCGGATGTGCACCGAAAAATCTGCCTTCGAGCCCGCTGGCCGAATGGCTTGTTTTTGCGTAGAAATTGTAAAAAGATTTTTTTAATTGCTTTAACTGTATTTGTGTTTTATGTTTTTATATACCTTTCAATTTTTAATATAGATATTTTGAGGTTTTATGTGTTTTTGCCTTGTCGCGAAGTGAGAACTGAATTAATTGAAAGAGAAATATATAGTTCTGTTATATACAGTAATTAGCAGCAATTAATCATTAACGGTAGATATTATTAGTCCAAAGGGATTTAGTCCCGAAGGACTATTACTTTCGTTTTGCGATTTTGCGTCGAATCATTAAAACGTTGAATCACTTTTCAAATTGTTGCCACTAAATGCTATCGCTCTGCATTAAAGTTTAAAAAATAAAAAATCTGCATAAATGTATGCATGTTATTATTATTATTATTTTTTTTTGACGTAGCTTTCTCTTCAAAAATCGTCTGCGTGCGTTGCACGGGAAAATAAAAAGGAATTTTAATTACAGTTCTAAATAAATAGCCAAATAAATGTGAAATTCGTAACAATATTCTCTAAAACTTTAACGAATTTTTCATTAACAAACTCAAAGATTTCAAAGCCGGCAATACCAACGTTGTACAGAAAAACATTTTTATCTCCAGCGCGTGAGAGCGTGTACCGAAATTTCTAAAGATATGCTTAATTTAAAATTATTTTGCGATATTGCTGTTGAGCTGAATTTTATGGTTTAAGTGCGAAGAACATGGTATTTAACAAATAAAGGTAACACACAGAATGTTAAATAAACATCCCTTTGGACGTAATCTAAAATCTGAAACATTTCAGATTTTTTTTTTTTTTTTATGGATAAAATACAGATAAAAGATGGATTAGAATTCCGAGAATAGTTCACTGAGTCTCAGTCTGAATCTGACCTGAAAATGGCGTTGAGAATTCAAGGTTCTAAGCTTAAGTTTTGATTCTCAAGTATAGTAACTTTGCATTATGTTTTTTCACCTAAATTCTAATGAAGATTTTGCGAAATTTAAATAAATATAAAAGTAATCTTAAAATTGCTACACAAATTTCAAAATATTCCTTAAAATTCGCGAAAGCAATAGGAAATTTTCGTTATTATAAACATACTACCCTGCCATAACATATAAAAAATTCTGATGTGTACACCACATGACTTCCTTGTACGGAATATTAAATTATAAGCATTTTGCATTTCATATAACCTTATTGGATTGAGTTAAACCTACTTCATCGATAGTGTATAAACCAAAATACAATAAATGCATTCTTTGAAATTCATTATATTTATTTACCATAGCAACACTCTAACGCTAGCTTCACTTAACAGCGTTACATTTTTAACTTAACAGCGTTACATTTTTAACCATTTTATAACTGAAAATGCACAATATTTATATCCTCTGAAGAATTATCTAATCGTTGCCACATGTTCTATTCAAATACAATAATAAATTTTAAACGATGTATAAAAGAAATTAAACAAAAACAAAAAACAAAAACAAAAAAAAAAAAAAAAAGAAACCGTTTTTCGCAGACGAATCTGCGCCGCTTACCTATAATTATATAACTGTATATAACTGTACTAATAATTATCATGATTCGTAAAATAATAAATAACCTGTTATAGGTAACCACAATCCTATTCCTTATACAAAAAATGATCCATAATGAAATTATTCCCTAAAACTCACACTAAAACTTTCTTAGAAAGCTTAATTCTAATCTCGTTTACTACCAAAATTTGGAAATTCTCGTTTCATTCTGAAGAATTATCATTCTAAAGAATTATCTAATCGTTGCCACATGTTCTATTCAAATACTATAATAAATTTAAAACGATGCATAAAAGAAATTAAACAAATAAAAAAGAAACAGTTTTCCACAGACGAATCTGCGCCGCTTACCTAATGCGCATGCGCTACTCGTAAACAAAACAGCTTAACAAAATAGCTTATGGCTAATATATAACTGTACTAATAATTATCATGATTCGTAAAATAATAAATAACCTGTTATATGTAATCACAATCCTATTTCTTATACAAAAAATAATCCGTAATGAAATTATTCCCTACAACTCACACTAAAACTTTCTTAGAAAGTTTAATTCTATTTTCGTTTGCTACCAAAATTTTCAAATTCTCGTTTCAGTATCCTTGCGTAAGAGTTTAAACATATGTGGTGTATAATTAAGTTCTTAGCCATTTATATTTTTATTTATTTTTATTTTTCGTTGTGTCTTGACTATTATTGAAGATTATGCTCAAATAAATTCACTCCAGAATGAAATACAAATTAAGTTATGCAGAAATGAGGTTAAAAACGATTATTAATATCCAAGCTTTAACTAATACCGATCACGTGAGTTACCTTAGCGCAATTTATATTAATTTCAAGTGAAGCTATACAGGTTGCCTTGATCTCATCTGCGGGTTTAGCTGAGAAAGATAATTTGAGTAAGCTGATTCGGTAAGGTGTTAATTCGGGATTTATAGTAGCAATTTCAACCAAGTGGAGCCGAGTTTTAGATGTCTTACATAAATTAAGTTTAATTATTATATTAAAAAATGTAATGTGTGCAACGTATGACTTCCTCGTACGCAATATTAAACTATACGCATTTTTTCTACATTTCATTTAAACTTATTGAATTAAATTAAATCTACTTCGTCGATAGCACGTAAAACACAATATAATAAATGCACTTTTTAAAGTTCACTATATTTATTTACCATAGCGACACTCTGGCGCTAGCTTCACCTAACAGAGTTACATCTTTTTTCATTTTGTAACTCAGAATGCACAAAAATTTATGCATATTATCTAAAGAATTGTTTAATCGTTGCCACATGTTCTATTCAAACACTATAATAAATCTAAAACGATGTATGAAAGAAATTAAACAAATAAAAAAAGAAACAGTATTTCACAGACGAATCAGCGCCGCTTACCTAATGCGCATGCGCTACTCGTAAATATTCTCCTCTGAGCGAGACAGAATGGCCACAAATATTTGCTGCTAATACGAAACACTTATTTCCTGGAATTTCATTAGAGATATATTTTTCATTGGATTAATTCAGTTCTCACTTCACGCCAAGGCGAAAATACATAAGAACTCAAAATATTTTCTTTAAAAATTGAAAGATATAAAAAAAACCTAAAACACCAAGGGCAGTTAAAACAATTAAAAAATAAATTCTTTTACAATTCAGATTATAGGTTCTGCGGAAAAGCAAGCAAAGATTTTTCGGTACATAAAACTAAAATTTTCCTTTTGGTCCCAAGCGGCAAAAAGACACTGAAGGTGCAGAAAGAGTCAATTCACTAACCTGCTAAGTTTCAAATGTAAACAAATATTATTGCTATTTTAAGAAAAAATTAGTCTTAGCCGCACTTGAAGAACTTTTTAATTGTTGATTGCATGCAGATTAACTGAAAACATAAAAACCTAAACCGGAAGATAAGAACAACATAATTCTATCGTTTTTAAAGCCAAAAATGAATAATTTGCCAACATATAAGAATAAAAAAACTGATATCTTTGAGCCGAGTAACAGAGTATATTTATATATACTTTCTGTATGGCTGATTGCAACCAAAAGGGGATTTGCACAACTACATGTTAAAGCAGTCCTATATAAAGAAAATTTCAAAGTTATTAAACTACTCGTTTTTTATTTATGCGAGGTACATACGTACGTACAGACACCACGAAAAAATCACCTCTGAATCCTTTAAATCATTTTATAAATCGTTTGAAGAAAAAGAGTCCTTTATTCTATCTTTACACACAGATGTTACCCAAAAGCATTGTTAAATTGCGTTCGATATTCGTTAAAATGGATATATTCGTTGAAATATGGTACCCGGAATTTTTCGTGATTATAATACTTCCTTTACTTCGCACAAGGAAGTAAGAAAATGTATCCCTTTTTCCTCCATTTCAGCGAGCATTCCATTTATCACATTAATATCACTCACTACATTTACTTTAAAAACAACATACTGCTTTAATTCTAATATTCAAAAACTTAAAAATTGAAATTTTTGTTCTTTGTGATGTAACCTAAAGTAAAATACCGTTTTCAAGAAATCTGTCTTTTTTCCCTATCAGAAAATTATAGCATGAAACATTTAAGTTCTATGGAATTATTTACTTCATGAAAACTTTAATGTTTCACCTTTAAAAATTCAAACAGCCAGAAAGCAAACATAAAATGCGTTTCGTTTATTTATTTCAGAAGTACAAGAACTGCTACAGAGGCTGTTCGCACATTTTTTAGACGATTTTGGTAAGCGGTAATAAAAAATCGTTTGCTGCAAAAGAAGTCATTGCAATTGTACTATGTTTTTAAAAGTCAAAATTATCGTCTGTGGCTTGAAAGTTTTGTTTTTATTCAAAATGGCGAATTTAACAAAGCAGCGGTTCCAAGGCTACATTTACGCTCTTTCCGAAGAGAAATAGGCATACTCAGTTATCCAAAAACGATGTGAGAGTCATGGTTTTATGATATCAAAAGCGTCGATATGTAATATCATCAACAAGAAACGAAAAAAAAAAACATCAAATTGAAGCCTCGAGTGGGACAAAAATTCCAAACAAGTATCCGAGGAAAAAACGGGCATCTTCGACTATTGCAAAGGCACGTTGTTTAATGTTAAAAGAAAATCCCCCTAGTCAAAGGACAGTTGCAAAATCATTAAAATGCTCGGTGTCCATTGTAAACAAAATGATAATCATGGATTTAAATCTTAAGAAAGCGAAAAAACTCAACGTGCATCGTCTTCTTCCAAAGCATATCGCTCGACGCAGGACATGCTGCAGAATTCTATACGAGAAACACTTATCCAAAGAAAAATGGAAAACAATTTTCACAATAGATGAAGCGTGGGTGTATTTAAATGATTGTAGCAAAACAAGAGCCATTTATTATCATAAAAGGAGAGAAAAAAATTAAGTACATGATTCAAAAAATCGACAGAAAGTTTTTCTAAGGGATTCGTGATTGTTGTTGCTGGTTTTTCTTATAATGGCGAGTTAAAAATAAAGAGAGTGCAAAGAAATGTCAAGATAAACTCCAAATACTATCAGGAACATATTTTATCGCCCATTTTTCTGAATGAAATACCATCGCTTTACCCACAGTGCCATCCATCTGTGGGACTCCATCGGGACAAAGCTAGCAGTCACTCATCAAAATCCACCGCAAATTTCCTAAAAGAAATGGAATAAAAAACTGGTATCGAGGCCATACCCTTCACAGATATCCCTACTAAACTCCCGATGTGTCACCTATGGATTTTTGTGCTTTCGGACTTTTAAAAACTGCATTATCCAAACGTTGTCCCAAAACCCTAACAGGACTCTGGAAAGCTGTTCGGGAGGAATGGAATAGAATACCTCTTCTGACACTTCAAGAGGCATTATTATCCTGAAAATTGCGGTGTCGAAAGATAGTTCAGAATAAGGGAAGTCAAATATAACATTTAAAACACAAGAATGTTATGTAATTTAGTTTTTTGAATGCAATATACATCGTCTAAAAAATGTGCGAACAGCCTCTGTATAACTTGATATCTCTGCAAACTTGGATTCCAGATTTCTTGAAGTAAGTTAGCTTCTTTAATAAGAAAGCTTTCTGTAAAATTTATGCTGTAGTGCAATACAAAATTAATGACAGACGATCAATTTCAATGATGAAATATTTTGCTCATTTCATTTTATCTGACATTAAATTAAACGGAAATTTAAAAACTGCTATTTTATATAGGTAAATAAAATGCGCTTTGCGTATGTAAAAATTATTTTCAGTACAAGTGAATTTAATTATATTGTGTAACTTAAAATTATAAATTTGTTCAAAGCAAAAATAAATGGGAAAACTAAAACGGTTAAGAATAAATACCCAGAACCGAAATAAGGAATTCAACGACTTGGGAATTATACGCTAATTAGGCGTATAAGCCAATTGGCTTATTTCTGATCTCGAGAATACCTATCATTTCCACTAATCGGCTTAAAAATAGATGATCATCCAAACAGATGGAAATATTTTTCAAATTTTTAAATGAGTAAAGTATGTTTAATTAGTTTCTAAATTAGTAAACAAAATAAAACCGCATACATAATACATATTACCTACTTTACATCTTTAAATATGTGAGTTAGTCAAACACATTGGAAAAAATATATACAATGCCCATCTTTAAATTGTTAATTTTAATTTGTTAAGAATTCTGCGCACAATTTATAAACGAGAAGGTTGCGGCTATTGTTGTTTAAAAAAGCCCAGATTAGTTTACATTTAAATTATTTGTACCTAGTTCGAAAGTTTACGACGTTAATAGCTTAAAAAATTGCTCGATGGAACTAAAAACACGCAGCAAGTAAAACTACGTTAAAAATTTACGCGCTGATTAGAACGTACGGTACGTTGCAGGCTAATCGTTGAACTTAAACAAAACATTCTTTTTGTATAGAGTCTAATGTAGTTTTCATGTGCAGTTAGCCATTAATTGAACAGGAATACTAAGCCACTTGTTCTTTCGTCACAATCTAATAAATAATTATACTCTAATTAGTCTTCTCCAAGAAAGTGGATAAAACCAGGGAAGAAATTAGAAAGTTCGTGCCGCCAGAAGGGTTGATTGGTTTACTTATTTATAGCAAAACACTCAAGAGCTATCTGCTTAAGGAAAGGGAAGGCTTCGTGGTGGACGTTTAAAGGAAAGAGTTTCGTGTACACGTTACACGTAGGGAAAAACACGAAATCGTCCACGCAACCATCCCGTTAGCCTAAATTCGAGGCCCAGCCTGAACTACCAATGGTCGGTCACGATTGGACCTCCGTCCAGATGGGAATGTGTCTAGTGACTATGATTCCCCTGCCGAAGAGCCCGGGTTCGATCCCGGAGAAGGCGTATATGTAATTTGTTCATCTCTTCGCAGGAGGCAACGGCGGCCCACCTACTAATAATGCTTTCATAATAAAGAGACCCCCGCTTCCGGTCTTAATAGTGGGCAAAGCCTACAAACGGCTAGAACCCTCCTTGTTAAAGAACTTTAGAATATTTTTCGATAAAAACTTTTTACACACAAAGTGTTGGAAACGGCGCAGGCAATATCTCGCAAAATTATTAGTCCAAAAGGGCAGTTTGCCCAGAAAGACTATTAATTTCCTTTTGGTATTTTGTGTTGAAATGTCGGTTAATTTTCACATTGTTGCCACCAAATATTAGTGCCCTGTATTATAGTTAAAGAAACTAAATAATAAACAATTTGCATAAATGTATGTATGTTTCTCGAATTGTGATAAAACGACGGTACCTAGAGCCATCGAATTTTGAATAACGTAATCCTTCTGCGAATATGGGCATCTGAAAGCCCAAATTTGGAATTTGTTTTATTATCTATTTCTTATTTTGTAAACCTTTAAAAAAGTTTTAATGAACAAACTCAACGATTTTAAAGCGAACAATAGGAAAACTGTACAGAAAAAAAATTTAAAAAAAAGAAATATCTCCAAAGCGCGAGACTGTTTATCGGAAATTCTAAAGGTGTGTTCATTTTAAAATTATTTTGCGATATTGCTGTTGGACTAAATTTTACGGTTTAAGTGCGATGAACATGATATTTAATAAATAAAGGTAACACACAAAACGTTAAAAAATGCCTCCTTGGGCGTAACGTAAAATCTGGAACTTTTCAGATTTTTATATTTTATATCTAATTTTTATAATTATAACTTTATTAATTTTTTTTAAATTAAGAATTTTGTTATTTAAAAAATATTTGTAATAAAAAGATAGAAAATAAAATAAAATTATTATTTGAAAACTCCAGATTGCGTTCTAAGATCCTCTAAAAATAATTTACCACTAAAATGTTTAATAATTTAAATCCTTTTTGGGGAAATTTCATTTTATGTGCAGCCTTGATTTGCTGCCAACATGTTTACATAACCATATATTTAAAAATCTTCTGCCTCTGTCTTCTTCATATAGACAGTCTACTTATAAAACAAGACAAAAGGAAATCTGAACTGAAAATATACATTATTAAGGAAACTTAAAACACATTCATGACAAAAATTACGTCGTGGAAATTTTTTTTAAAAAATTGCTTTTTCGATTCGAATTTATATAATTGACGTGGTTTAGTAACAACTATTCAATGTATAATTAATAAATATACTGAATGCGAGTAATATAAAAATTGCAAACAAAGGAACTATAGCTTGTATTTATATGTTTTTGCTTCATCGATCATTTCTAGCGATCATAACAATTACTTCTGTTTGACAGTGGACAGCCTTAATCTGATAAACCTGCGCACCGACACTGATTGAGCGGTGTTACTTTTCACAATGCTCCACGAAACAATCCATCCATCAAAACACTGAAATCGATTATTGACAAGCCTTCTTTCCTGCTTTGGCCAAAATTGGGTAAACATGAATGAAAAACTAATCTAAAATAAATTAAGGAGATGGTGTAAAGATGAAAGTTTTCCGACTTCTCGCCTTATGTAGGAGAATACCTCAGAGATTGCCTTTCCTTCAAAAAAAAAAAAAAAATGTAGGAACTGCTTGGAGAGTTTTTTATCAATGTTTATACTAACCTTCATGTCCTTCAAAAAATTGATTGATGTCCTCAGTCCTTTTTTTTTTTTTTACAGTAACCTGCCATTGGAACCTTCTAAGTGCTTTTATTTTGATTACTTTATTTTTAACTCGATAAACTTTGGACAATATATGATTGTGCCTCATTGTGAAGTGAAGGAAATATTAAAGCTATCATCTGAAAACTTCGCCAAGGAAATTTAGTTTAATTATGCTCCAATAGAAATATATAGTTCACAATATTTTGTGCCGTAATATATCCCTGTTCTTAATATTCCTCTAATAAACCACTATATACGTAAATGGAATATATATATATATATAATACACATACACACATATATATATAAATATTGTTATGGATTATATATTTATTTAGCTATTTTTAGTAGAACTGCAATCAAAATTATTGTATTTTCCCGTTCAGTGCAGCGCGTGGTAAAATTTAAGAGAAAGCTACGCCGGAAAATTAAAAATACAAGAGCGTGTTAATTTAACATTTAATAAATAGCTATCTCGAAATTGCTTTTGCTATCCAGAAAAATCGAGAAAATACCAGACTGTGCTCGTGCTTGAATAAAAAACTCATAAAAGCCGGATTAAAACATCTCAGCTCAGTTGTAGTTGTTTTAAGCGAACTGATCTTGTTCACTTAGTGCTGTTATTGATTGTAGCGATTTCGCTGTGACATCGAATTAGTTTCTCTGTATTTTGAATTGAGTTCTGTTCAACGTTTTAGCAGTTCTAAATATAACTGCTGTGAGATATTGTGATATTGTACGAATATCTCTGAGGAAGTGTTTCAGCAGTTTGTTTCATTTCTTGTGAAAAGAATAGATTTTATTAAATTTTTAAAGACTTGTGCATTCAATCCATTACGAACCCGTACGCACGCAGCAATATATATATATACAGGGTGTAAGAAGCCCGTGGCTCTAGTCTCGGCTAGAGCATTGTTCATTTCTTCAGCTTCCTGACATAAAAAATACCTAATGTCTGTACAATCTTAAGGCCCCTCTCTCATATTGTAACCCTTTGAAAGGATGTGACGCTCAGTATTACTTTAATTACAACTTATGGTAAGTACTTACTATGATTGTACTAATAAAAATCCATTCCGGCATTTGAATTTTAACACAAATCTGTGGAAGTCGGCTTCTCCACCAGCAGGCCAACACAGCAGCATAGACAATTGTTATTGAAACAAAAGGTTTCAATTCATTCAAGTAATTCATTATTTCATTGAAGCATTGCGTTGTGTGTCCTTCATGAGAGCAGTGGGAAAAGGAATTTACGTTTTTACTAAACCAGTACTAATCGGCATCAATTTCATTTAAATTGTGCAAGCTGGAGCTTAACAGAATTAACATAAATTTCGTCAAATGTAAGTTATTGAGGAGATAAAGGTTGCACAATTTAAAATAACTTTTAAAATTATTTGCTTTCTTAAATGTGCTAATTCTAAATTGCTTATATGTCTTAAAGTTTATGTGAACTTACATTTTATTTATTTTGTTTGCTGTTCTTTTTTTTGAATACGTTACTAGCCATTAAAATTCCTACATAAAGACAAGATTAAATTGGCAGGTGGTTTGGAATGTACAGCATGCAAAAATCAGTACATATATTTGTGACCAGTGGCAGCAGCAAAGGCTATGATCCGGCTGGGCATCGAGTGTAACTGCCCTTGATGCCAAACATAATTACTTAATTGCATGCGGTTTTAACTTAACGACAGAATTCATAAGTATATGTGCTTGACGAGTGGTGGCGGGTTATTCTTTCCCCAAGCCATGACCGGTAGTTCTTTGTGAGTTGAGCGTTTGGATAACATGTTGGCTAGGGCAACAGTTGAACATCCTCAGTATCGAGAAAGGTCAGAACAATACGGACAACATGCGATCATGCGTAATCTTACTCTGCTTTCTTTCCACCGACGGTGGGGCAGCCGAATCCACTGGGGCAGTTAGCATATCAGCCATGTGGACCCACTGATGAAATTAACTTTGCTACTAAAGTTCCTGGATTACAAGCTCGCCAGGCATATGTTTGATGAAGCGGCAAGTAAAATGTTGTGTTTCAGTCCTAAGAAGGCGTCACAATGGCTTGGAAGTTGGGGTATAGCTACGGGTCAGAAACAAGTAAACAGGTAAAAGCGCATGGGACACCAGATACTTCACTACAAAATCGAACAGGTATCGCCCCAATACACTAACCAGGTAGAATATGAAAAATAGTCTTGAACTGATTATACGCTGTTTCTAAGTAATACTGTAATACTGGAGTTATACATCGGAGTTGTTACATTTAAGCATAAGAAAAAAATAACATAGAATTATATACAAAGTTATATACATACAAAGTTACATAAACAACACAAACTGTGTAGTATATTCATTGAAATATTGGATTACGTGGAAATGATAAATTTGGCATTTTGGATATCATTGCACTGAAAATTTTGCATTAGTGCGTAAGTGGATAAACATGTGGGATTTGCTAATACATTGGGAGTCGGATTCTTGTTATTTAAGGATATTACAGGTAAAATTGGACTGACCTCAGATCTTTCAGTCCAAAGTCCAAAGTTTATGAATAAAGTTTATGATCTCACCTCAGTAGGTACGGTGTTTTGGACTATGATGAAAATTGTAAATGTTGCGCAAAGTCAATTATTGGGATGTAACATAGATATTGCTCTTTTCCCTTTTTTATTCTCGGTCCTAGGGTGGGACATGGCATAGGTCCAGTCATAGAGCACTAAGTGCTTTCATGATTTTGCGATGTAGGTGGCGTTCAGATATCACCGGTCTTTTAAAGATAAGATCTCGATTGGTGGGCTTCTGAATATGTAGGTCACTTGTAAGTGGGCAAGAAGATAGGTAATGGTCTGTATTTTCTTTGACTCCACAGACGCAATTGTCGCTATTGGAGAGGTTCCTTCTGAGAAAATAATTTGGATATGGGTCATGACCGGTGAGGTAAAACGGCGGCTGCCTACGTTGCCGGCTAGGCGAACAAGAGGAGACCGAGATGCGTATCTAATTCGAGAATGATGGCAACGTTAATTCTCCTCGGCGCCTCCAGACAAGAGTATATCCACCGTGATGCTGTACGAATAATCATGATTCTGTACGCGGATTCTTCTGAAAAGACGATGCGCTGTCACTCCTGTATCAAGGGTCGTCGTTCGTCACACCACTGTATGCCCCTTTGCGTCTGCTACAGCGTCAAGGAAAGCCTCAACAATGATCACCGTGTTTATATTAAGTGGTGCCGCAGACGCCGTCGCATTGTCCTTGAGAATGCTTGTCGTCCTCGGAGTGTTCTTGAGGATACTTGTCGTCCTCGCATGGTCTTTGAGGATACTTGTCGTCCTCGAAATTGTCCTTGAGGATACTTCTCGTCCTCGCATGGTCTTTGAGGATACTTGTCGTCCTCGAATTGTCCTTGAGGATACTTGTCGTCCTCGCATTTTCCTTGAGGATACTTGTCGTCCTCGCATTGTCCTTGAGGATATTTGTTGTCCTCGGAGTGTCCTTGAGGGTACTTGTCGCCCTTGCATTGTCCGTGAAGATACTTGTCGTCGAGCATATGAGCCAAGTTCCTAATATAGGGTACGTTACGTGGCTGTACGATTCCAGACAGTCCAGAAGACAATGTGTCTGTCCTCGCTGGCTGTAATGGCTCCAAGCCACTGAGATCCTGCGTGGCGTTCAGTGTGACACTCCTTAGACCCAGCGATTCAACATTCCCTTAATAGTCATGAGATTTCCAGACAGGCGAGCAGCAATACTGTGGACCGATAAAATGCAGTTCCAATAAGCGTCAGTCCTTCCGCCGTCGTGTTCCAACGCATGCTGGTAGGAGATGATACTTCTTACGCTCGACCTCTACAGAAACACCAGTGTTCAAATGCGATTACTGTGGTGTCATCTTCCCATTTATACACAGTGTAGATAACGGTCCTTATACCTGGTTTGTGCGCATGTGCTGACAATCTTGTCACTTACATATCACAGCATGAAGTACCTTTCACATAAATGTGCTGCATGGCTTCTTCAAGATGTAGCAGTTTTAATGGCCAGCAGAGTGTATAAGAAATACACTCATGTCCATAAATTAAGGATAATTCGAAGTCACGCGGAAATCGAACTCTAAAATAAATATACCACCTGTAAAATCACTACACACATCTTCAAGAATCATATGCAAATTTCAGGAAGTAACCAGATGACACCGATGGTACGTCAAATGACGAGAGTGTAAGAGAGTGATATATAAGGAATACAGGCAAAGAAATAAAATTGTTTGCAGGCGCTTTATAAGCATTTCAGTGCAATAACCGAATAGTTATGACACAAAGGACGCATTTGGATGATTTTTTACGTGGTAGAATTATCGGCCGTCTGGAATGTGGGCGTACCCAACTGGAAGTATCAGACGGACTTCGAATTGCCCAGAGTGTCATCTCCAGGCTTTGGCAACGATTCCAATGGTAACGTTACAGCACAGGTCGCCCCAGAGTTACAACGCCGAATGAAGACCGGTATTTGGCAGTTACTGCCAAAAGAAACAGGCGGAGCGCAGCCTCAGACCTGTCTCGTCAGCTCTCTTCAGCCACTGGTACGACAATTTCGAGGCAGACCGTGTACAGACGCTTAGGGCAGATTGGTCTATGTGCTCGTAGACCTGTCAGATGCGTTGCACTTACTGCAACTCACTGTCGCCTCCGATTAGCCTGGAGTAGAGAGCATGCATTTCACCCAACAGTGGGTTTGTGTAATGTTTTCCGACGAGTCCAGGTTTAGCTTGCAGTCCGATTCTCGCCGGACTTTCATATGGAGAGCTCCAGGTACACGTTACCACCAAGAAAACATCATTGAACGACACCGTTAAAAAAAAACGTTTGGGGTGGAATTATTCTGGGTTCCAGAACTGACCTGCATGTTCAAATTGGAACCATGACAAGCCGAATCTATCGGGATGACATTCTGGAACAACATGTGCGTTTGTTTCAGGGCGCCATGGGCGCACAATTTGTGTTTATGGATGACAACGCCCGTCCTCACCGTGCAAACATCGTAAGCGAATGCCTTCAATCGAAGGATATCACCCGTATGGAGTGGCCAGCATTCTCACCGGACTCAGTAGAGCACGTGTGTGACATGTTTGGCCGACGAGTTGCAGCCCGTCAACCTCCTCCTACCTGTCTACCGGAACTTCGGAGAGTTCTTGAGTTCTGGAGACTTTTTGAGTGGTGTAATATACCCCAATATCAGATCGATAATTTGATACTCAGCATGCCTAGGCGTTGTACGGACTGTATTGCATCGTCTGGGAGACATACAATGTATTAACAATCATTCCAACCATGTAATATTGGTTTTTTGTAAATAGGTGTTTTTTGTAATTTGCTCCAGGGAGAAAAGTCGCTAATTTTTTTAATAATATCAAACATATAGCATCTTTTTTTTGCTCTTTACCTTTTGTTTAATAAATAAGCTTTACAAATAAGTCATATTTGTTTTGCTTCTAACTCTTCCTTTGCCTGATTTTGCATTATCCTTAATTTATGGACATGAGTGTACATGAGTTTGAAAGTAACATTTATTGTTTCTTCCTTATAAAATAATGAAAGTTTTGGAGGCCTATAAATTACCATTTTTTGTTGTCCAAATACTTATATAAAATGATGAATAAACTTTTTATTTACATAAATACTGATTCTAAACTCGTACTTGCAGTTATTAACGCTCTTGAAATATTTTTGATAATTAGCGCGAACGTCGACTAGCATTGTTGTGGGCATACACTATGAACAGAAATTATGACTTCTTAATACTATAGTCCTTCCAGGAGAAAATTTCACATGATTATGTATTCGTTATGCTATAAAGCTTTAAAGGCAAAAGTAATGTGCACAATTAAGTACTGCACAGTTTAAAGAGATCTGCACAATTAGCAGTTTTATTGATTTATTTCTAAATGTAATGCCGACTATTGCTTTATTATTACGACTGTGTACCGGGACATTAGGAATATTAATCCTTGAACAAACAACGCTGAGAATTTTTATTGTTGATCGCTAATGGGTATCGAAACGATTATTTTCATTGGAAGCAAAGTCAGTAAATATATTCTTGAATATTTCCAAGAATTTTGCATCTTAAAGTACGAAATTTTTATATTGAGCTAATTACGCATTACGGAAATTACGTTAAGTGGATATTTCGCTATACCGCCACCTTATTAGAATCTGATTTTGTATTTACAAAGGTCTTTTCCCTCCCCGCCTGCAGCTAAATCTGTTTTCAAAGCTTTTAAACTTTCTGAAAGTATATTTCTAGACTCATCACTTAAATAAATTAGACTTGTAATTGCATTTTTCAGATATCCTATATTCGGGTTGCATATGGCCCTGTAAACGTTCATTTGAGTAATTTTTATTTGAGTAACGATAATATTTTAACATTATAATATAACAGATTGTCATAAAAGTCTCCTTATAAGACAGAAATAAATTCTTCTTTAGCCAGTATGCTTTGGTAAATGTCACCTTAGATTAATGCAGACATTTTGCAGAGACAACAGGATTTTTTTGGAGGAGAGATGAAAAATTAGCAACGCCTTCGCCGGAAATCGAACCGCGGACCTCTCGGTTACGCGTCGAGCATGCAGACCACTACATCACGAATGCATGCGAAGAAGGCGGGAGAAATACCTTACATACTCCCCCTTTTAAAGCGCGACTGGAGTTTTGGGGACCCTAGTCGCCAAATCCCGGTGGCGGAGAATCATTATCCACCACCTTTTTAGTTCGGGCGCCAGTGTAGAGACATTAGGCATTTTTGGAAGCAGGAGACATGAAAAAAGTGTAGAGACATCAGGTTATTACGAAGCAGGAGAAGTGAAAAATAAGCAACGCCTTCGCCTGGAATCGAACCACGGACCTCTCGGTTACGCGTCGAGCATGCAGACCACTACACCACGAAGGCATGCGAAGAAGGCGGGAGAAATACCGTATAATTTATCAAAACATATTGCTAGTCAGATTAAATATATCTAAAAATAAATAACGCTCTTAGAAATAGTTTGCATTAAATATCTCTAATAAGCTAAAGTCAGAAATACTTTGCGGAGTCATTAGGTTATTTCGAAGCAGGAGACATGAAAAATGAGCAACGCCTTCGCCGGGAATCGAACCACGGACCTCTCGGTTACGCGTAGAGCGAGCGTTCTGGTGGCTACAATTTGAAAAGTGAATCATAAAGGCGGGCGAAGAAGGTGGGAGAAATAGCTTATAAGTGCTAATTAGCTAAAGTCGAACTATGTCTACAAAAGTCGTTGCCTGGCCTTACTGACAATTAGAAAAAAAATTAAATGAAGCAAAGATGCATGTTTTTAGTCCAAAGGGGTTTTGTCCCTGAAAGACTATTGTTTTCGTTTTGCGATTTTGCGTCGAATCATTCTGAATGTCCGTTTCACTTTTCAAATTGTAGCCACAAAATGTTATGGCCCTGTATTACATTTAAAGAACTTATTGGAATTTCGTCAATCGGCCCAGTGGAGTGGGAGATATAGAACTGCCCCATTTTTTGTTTTTTTTTTTTTTTTTGTACAGTATACATTACATTTTTTCGCCTTTTTAAAGATTCAAATCAGCATTAATAACTTTGTTGACAGTTGACACTGAGCATTTTAATGATTATGTAACTGTTCTTTGTTTTCGAAGATTTTCTTTTAGCATTAAAACGGAATTCAGCAACATCACGATTCTGATGCCATTGCAGAAAATAAAGCTCTGGCCAAACTCAGCAATGTTTATGGTTTATAATTCTCATATATTTTCTGAATAAATGGTCATGCCCTATGTGCATCCCGGCGTTCGGGCTAGGTTGAATATGTAGACAGACCCGACTTCTGGGGGGAAAATAATCTTAATAGCGACTAGAACCATCGTTTATTCGGTGGTAGGTTAAGGCTCAGCAGGGACCGTACTGATATTATCTTGTCTGCCCCTTGGTTGTGCGGACACTAGTGGTTAGATTTCGAAGGTTGTCCGGGGGGATTCGCTTACCCTGGTCAACACTGGGGAATAGACTTCTTGATTTGTGTCCTCTTTGTTGACTATTGTGCCACTGACTTAGCGTTGTATTTAGATAGACTTAGTGTATTTCTTCCCCCCCTCCCGGTTGATTGGAGGGGCTGGCCTCCTCGGATCGCCTTCAGGGGTTGAGGCGTTTAACTAATACGTACGACTTCTCCACGCTGCGCCTGGGAGCCTCTTCTCCTTGGCCCACTGTCCACTGTTATAGCGACGCTGATTGCCATACTGAAGGCCCGGGTTCGAATCACAGTGAAGGCATGCATGTTTGTAAATGTACAGCACTCAGCGACATATGGGTACTCTGAATACACTGGTTATCATAAATTAAGTTAAAATCACAAAAATAGCGATAACTGCCTCAAAAATAAGTCAAACCGTGTAAAATTTGAATATGGTGCCAAGTAAGAGTGGCTGAGCAAAACTACAATATGCAAATGATTGACGCTGCACTCGGAATACGTCATCTGCGAGGAGCATTAAAGTTCATATTTGAGAGCAAGCCCACATATTTCACTGTGATAGTGACATCAGAAATCTGTAATATCCAATTCGTAACAATGACCTTCAAGCATCATTTGCCTGCAGAACTACGATGGAGAGCCACTGGAAGACTAGATGCAGGACAAAGTCAAACAGAAGTGGCCAGATGGCTAAATACGAGTCCTTCTGTGGTTCATAGACTTTGGAGGCAATTTCAAAACACAGATTCGGCCTCCAGGAGGTTCAGCCGAGGACGGCCAACTGCTACGACGAGCGCCGATGATCGGTATTTGATATCATGTGCAAGCAGGAATAGAACCGCTACTCCGAGTCTTCTTAGATCCTCCTTTGCTGCAGCCACCGGAAGGTTGGTGTCAACTGTGTGTAGAAGACTTCATGAAGGTGGTCTGCATGCGAGGTGACCAGCCGTTTGCGTGCCGCTCACGTCACGCCGTAGGAGGAACCGTTTGCAGTGGGCACGACAACATGTCCACTGAACGCCTGATCAATGGAGGGCTGTTCTCTTTAGGGATGAGTGCAGGTTTGGGCTAGAAAGCGATAGTAGGCGTTATTTGATACGGAGAGAATTTGGAGTCCGTTATCATCCGTCAAACATCCGTGAAAGAGATGCATACGGAAGAGGCAGTGTCTGTGTTTGTTGTGGCATGGCCTTGGGTGGACGCACAGACTTCCATGTCTTTCCAAGAGGAACCGTGAATGCTCAGGTTTATAGAGATGGCATCCTTGTTGCTTATGTGCGCCCATTTGCCGGGGCAATAGGGGATGCTTCCCTGTTATAGGACGACAACGCAAGACCACACAGGGCTCGCGTCGTAGATGATTGTCTTCAACAGGAGACAATTATGCGCATGGAGTGGCAAGCTCGGACTTAAATCCTATCGAACAAGTCTGGGATGCTTTAGGGAGACGTTTAGCTGCTCTCATTATGCCCCCTCAGACGCTTGCCGCTCTTGCAACTGCTTTGCAAGAGCAATGGCTCTGGCTTCCTATAGAACTGATAGACAACATAATTGAAAGCATCATACATCGCTGTATTGCTTCTAGAGGCGATCGTATTCCATATTGAAGGTACTTTTCCTATAGTAAACTGACATCTTCGATTTGTTCATTTTATATGTGTGCTAATTTTTATATTACGATAATTGTCTGGTAATTTCTTTTTATGTTATTTGATACCTTACTGTGCGTTGTATATTGTGAGTAAGTTTCATAAAATTCTACATGTAACTTTTTCAGTAGTCGTGATTTTTGTGATTTTGCCTTAATTTATAATAACCAGTGTATATGGCTAGCTGAAAGTCCTCTCGAGAAGTTAGTGGTAGGGAAACAGAAGTGGGAGAGTCTTGGACGCGTCCTTCCTCCGGGGGAGCTTTTCTTCAAAATTGGGGGCAGAACTGAGTGAAGTCGTATTGCCACCTGTATGGTGCTCAAATGGACTTGAGCACAGTCTTACTGTCATATATATGGTGCTCAAGGATGTTGTCAGAAGCAGGCTCAGTCTTACACTCCTTGTCGCAATGAATTCCGTGAGCTTGTTCTGATGCTTCTGTCAGACAAGTGAGATAAGTCACAACACAATTATTTTTGGCCTGATTGCTGAAGTCTAATAGATATGTCTTTTAGATTCCTATTCAGTGCCCTGTGGATTTTTCTTTTGTGGAATACCTAATGCCATAGTATAAGAAAAGGCAGAAAAAAGGCTGAAACGTTAAATGTGCTAAGAATTTAAAATTCTGAGTACAATAAGTGTTGAATGTCGAACATATTAACGTTATTTTGAAGTTTCGTCAAATGTTTATATTTATTTCTTTTAAGTTATCTGTGAAATCATTTCGAAAGTTTTTCATTACTTGCGCGGTTCTTTATCAAGAGTTTTAAATTCATTTTCGTTTGCCAGGGGTGGGAGGAAACGTTTTACCTGAAAAAAAAAACGTAATAATTAAAAAAAATATACAGCAACACGACCATAATGGAAAATAATAGTACATATGCTCCTTCCTCAAAGTTACAGAATCATTGAGTGTAGTTTTACTCGCCAGCCCCTTACAAAAATGCGTGAAAGTAGGTTTTCCGTTCGTCTATAATTAGAAAGATTCACAATATTGCCACAAACTCTTTCACTGAGCTAATATCACAAACTTCTATTTTTCTTTTTTACTCATTTTTCATTAAGTCTCAAAAATTCTGAAATGTTAAAAGTCATTGTTACTTGTGATAAAAATAGTTACCAAGTTTGCAGTTTGTACTGTTACTTAAGACAACAGAAATTTTAAAAAGCATTTTTTAAAAATTTATACAGTTTCGCTAAAAGCAGCACAGCAATTTATTTTCACTTGGGAATTTTTCAAGTAGCTAATTGCATAAATTAACTATGAATCGTGAGTATAGGTTCGTGTTGATTTACAACGGATTGACATTCATACAGAGAGTATTTTGTAAATAACATAAAATATTTTTAAATCTTACCCTGCATGTGAGGAGCTATTTTTAACAGACTTTATACTGCATTTACTGCGCATGTGTAGATTATTATACTAGCGGAAGTATCCGATGCCAAATAAGTTAGACTGAGAGTTATGCATCAAGCAATAGAGAGAACGATACCGCTGTAATCCTTCTCTAATAACGATGCAAAAAATACGAATTCGTAGATATACCTTTCTCAGTCTGATGCGATATGGAACCACATAAAAAATTTCGTTAGAAATATAAGCTAATTCTTTATCATTATATCAGCAACAATGGCACGCAGTTTTTAATGATTTTTGTCTTTCTAATCAAATGGTCTTAAAAGCTCAAGTTCCATCCAATATTTCACTTATATTAAATTTTAATCGATTAAATGTGGCAAAAAATTGATCATAATTGATCAGAAATCAATAGCGCGAACAAACAAACAAACACACAAACAGACATTCTTATTTATATGTACAGATTTTGTAAAACTTACAAATTTTTGATTAACAACAAATTCTAGGATTTGAAAGCGAGCAGTGGCAACACCTTTCGAAATAAAGTATTTTTATCTCCAACGCGCGAGGCTGTTGCCACTCCGAAAAATGAGTACAAAAATTAGCGCTTTCGGAGTTTTTAATTAATATTTCGGCTGATGAAAGTCGTACGAAGATGGGGATAGCCGAAATGGCCTCCGACGAATTTTTGGAATCAGGAATAATGTATTTAATGTTTGGCAATGCTATTTTTATTTCATTGTAAAACCTGGGAAATTTTATTAACAAATTCTAGGATTTAAAAGCGAGCAGTGGCAACAACTTTCGAAATAAGACAGATTTTCATCTCCAGCTTGAGAGGCTATTGTCACCAAAGCTGTATGTAAGTAAAGAGTCGGCACTCCCATACTATAACATGACGCCAAATTGCAGCGCCAATCCACTGCAGTGGTGGCGATGTAAACTAAATCTCTTCTCCTCCTCCTCTCCTCTGCAGTGACGTCATGGAGGTTGGAAGTAAGATGGAGAGGCCGCAATGAGTTTTGAAACGATTGGATGTAAATATTTTGCAATTGCGTCGTAATTATATATATAAATGTGTATATTTTCTGTTTGTACAGAATTTCAGAGTCCTAAGTATACGAAAAGAATACATTTTTTAGCAAAGTTTATTGTTATCATTAAAATTATGCATTATTTCTTCTCCACTTACAGAGCTTCTATCTAAAATATTTTCTCAAACATGACATGATGTTTTTAGCTTCTGAGGCATCTTTTAAATGAAAAAATTCTAAGTCAGTTTGTAATTAATGCTTAATTCGGTGCGTTTCAAATTAGCGCTCTTTTTATTTTAATAGTGAAATACATTAAATACTACATAACTTTCTCTGAATATTTCTGGAAGGGAATAAAAAAAAATATTCTTTAAAATATTATTTAAAACTTGTACCTGCGTTATTATAAAATATAGGGGAATAATTCTTTTAATTATCAGATTTTTTTACCTTTAATTTCAGCAATACATATCCTAAAACTCTTCTTTATTACTTCCTTAAGTACGCATCGTCTGAAGGAAACCTGTAGAAATGTATTCCATCAGATTTGGACGAAATCTTCCTCTTGCAATCCTTAAATCCGCAGTATCGATACGCCATTAAAGAAAATTTTTTATAAAATTGGTTCTGAAAAGAGCCTTTTGTAATTAAAAAGTACAAAATTAATAAGTTATAAATAACACAACCAAAGCACGTTAGAAGCTAACAAGATTTAGGTAGAATCAAACTAACAACCAAATCAAAACAACCAGTTACTGAAAAGAAAAGGAGCATGCGCAGTTTTACTGATTGTGTTTCCACATCGCCACCGCTACGAGCGCTGCGGTCGTTTCGAAGCGCAATTTCTCCCATTGAAGTGTCGACGCTTTACTGACATACAGCTTTGATTGTCACTTGGTTAAATGAGGGCGAAAATGTACGTTCTTCCGAGTTTTTAAATATATCTCTGACTTCAGCTTCTTTTTTTTTTTTTTTTTTTTTGAAAAAGTGGTCATCGACCTTTTCCAAAACCCAGAAAAGAACTATAGAATGTTTGGTGACGATAGCCATAGCAGTGACTGAATTAAAATTCACATAATCAACCTTTTGCCATTCTGAATTCTTTTATGATTAGAAAAAATGTTGCATTGTATGTTTCGGGACTTAAATATCTTGCTTCCATTGTTTTTTACCCAATACCCACAACTATTTTTAAGTCTTATACATTTTCCCATTAGACAACAATAAATGAGATTAATTAAGACGTGCATTATGATATCTTAAAAGCTAGTGAGTGAATGGAATAATCAGCTCACAACAACTGAAGTAAGATTCTTTTTCTGTGAAAAGAAAGGAATCTAACAACAGGAGAATAAGATCCTCACCCATTGTTTCTTAAAAAAAAGAGGACAGAACAAATAAGTCAGAGAGGAAAAAAATGTCACAAATTGTTTTATTTTTTTCTCTTTACTAGCCTGCGCTACATATACGTGTGTAAATGCTCATGTACTTTTTTTCGAAAGCAACTCGAATACGCTGTTTTTCAAAATATCGTTCGTATTTCAGAGCAAAGTGAACAAGACAGATTTTTCTTTTGTCTTTGTAATTGTTTCCAGGAGTTTATATATGCAGCGCTTGCTGATGAGCCCGTCCCAGCAATTCCAGAGAAAGTGAATTTATTTTGAATAATTTTTGTTTTATGTGCATATACTTTTTAAATAGCGACAGTTTTTAAAAATTTTAATGGCTTAATATAAATGTAAATTAGAGTTTATGATATTTTTTCATAAAAGAAAGTATACCCTTGCGTGTTACGTAGTTCAATTTCAAGCTCTTGAATACTTAAAGAAGAAAATCAAGTCTGGAATTTCATCACAAGTTCAAAGCAATAACAAGAAATGCACTTAATAACCTTGTAGAGATATCAGGCTGTTTTGAAAGAGGAGACGTAAGAAATACCCTCGTCGGGAGTCAAACCTGGCCCCCTCGAATATTCGCCGAATGTGCTACCGTTACACCATGAAGAATTGCTAGAAGGGGAGAGAAAATACCTTATATACTCCCCCTTTTAAAAGACGACTGAGAATTACGGGTCCCAATCGTCAGTTCCTGGTGGTGGCGAATTATTGGTCACCACCGTACAGTTCGGGCGCCACTGTAGAGTCATTAGATTGCTTTGAAACAGGAGACATGATAAATGAGAAATGCCCTCGCCAGGACTCGAACCTGGGTCACTCGAATAAGCGTTGTGTGTGCCACCGTTACACCACGAAGGTATGCTAGAAGAAGAGAGAAATTGCCTTATAACCTAAATGGAGAGGCCGCAAGTGAACACTGGTAGTTCGACCTTAATTCGATTTCAAGTGAATGGGCTGGTCGCATGGGCGTTTTCTAGGATTTCTGTATTTAAAACGTCAATACGAGCCAGTTTCTCTGAAAAAACCCTTCCACCAAGACATTCCTGCATTTAGGCAGATAACCCTCGCGTACTTTTCCATCATCAAGTAAAACAACCAAATCAGAAAATAATGATAAATATGCCGATTATCAAGTGTACTGAATCTGTGAGTGTAGTACCTCTCTCCAACTCTCCAATCCTCTTCAGAAGTGCCTGAAGTAGGATTCCGATTCGTCTATAATTAAGAAGATTCACAATATTATCACAAACTCTTTAACTGAGCTAGTATTCCAAACTTCTGATTTTTTGTCATTGCTCATTTTTCGTAAATCTCGCAAATTCTGAAACCTGAATTAAACTGAATAATGGCTTACCTATCTGAAATATTTATAGGGCTTTGTTCAAAGAGTGCCAAAGAAAGATCTTCCTGGAAATTCCATACTGTTACAAAATAAAAATTTCTGCAGCCTTCTAGAAATCGCCAAAATTTGCGATATTTCTTTTTGACACCATTATTTTTCCCAAGAGCCAGTAGATATCAGTATTTATAAATTCTGTAAGCAATCTACGCAGAATTCCAAACATCTAACACATGATAGAATAATTATGCAAAAACGTTATGTCACAAAGTAAAAGAATGAAAAGAAATATACTAAGCATGTCCCTTATTACCATGTAGTATAATAATTACAAAGAAATATTCTAAGCATATTCTTTATTACCATTGAATACAATAATTACAAAGAAATAAACTAAACATTTCCTTTATTATTATGGAATTATTTTAAATGATGCAATGAGTGGAACATCTCTTTTAAATCTATTTTCTGTGATGTACAGTCAATGATTTAATAGGAACTTGTATTGTTTACGAAACTATGAAACGTAAAGTTACTCATATATACATACATTTCTACACTGAAAATATTCATGTTTAGATAAAACGGTCGCTTATTTAGAGAGTGGAATTAGTTTTAAGGTTATTGTATACTTAATTAATATTTCAACATATGTTAGATAAACATTAATTCGAAAGCGAGTTAAGATTAGGCCTAAGCTCGTTTTATAGATAATTCACAATTCATAACTTAATAAATATGCATTGCTGAAGTTTAGATTATTCACTGCGGTCTAATAATGTGAAATGATGAAGAATGTTTCTAGTGTAGCTTATTATTACAGCACCTACACGATATAAGTATGCCAGGTGAAATTAAATAAATATATATATATATATATATGGATCACTTCAAATAAAACGGGTTTAGAATAATGGGAAACTAAACAGTTTAAAATATACTGACAAATACTTAAAGTAATTTCAGTGATTTAAATTGAATGAAATTAAATTATTTCGTAAATTGAATCGTATTTTAAATTCACTGGTATGATAATTTGTGCATGCTTATGAGTATGTGGATAATAAACACGGTACTATTTCCAAACATTTAATTCTGATACATGTTACCCATAGAAGCGTTCAATTCTCAGCCGAAAATTTAGACATAACAATTTAATAAGACATTGTTATCACGTAATTCCCGCTATCCGTGCTTTATTATAATAGGAGTTATGTCACTTGGAAATTATTATTTGCTGCAAACTTGAATTATACATTAAGCGGTTTCGGTGTGTTATAAAGTGTTATGTTAACAGTGTTTTGCAACGATTATTAATATACTGCGTTAGATTTAGAGATTAATGCATCAGTAGGCTTGATGAAATTGAACGTCTGTATTTATTGCGAACTGCGCATTAAGCCTCTGTACTAGAATATCGGCTCTTTAAATGTATTTGAATGAATACTAAGACTGTTCCTACATTTTCAGACGAATTTCGCTGCATTTACAGAAATACAGTGTCTCACAAAAGTGATGAGACACTTGTGCTTTACAAAAGGAAACCGTAATGAAATAAATTAAAAAAATACGTAAAAAGTTTTTGTGGCTGTGTTTCATACTTAAATTTAGTAACAATTATTACATAACATACATTTTCTCAAAATATAAATATTAATTTAATAAAAATACAATTGTTTAGAACGGAGCAAAAAATGGCTCACATAAGTGATGGGACACCATTAGACTATGCAACAAAAAATCGTCTAAAAATTTTTTTGGGGTTTTTATTTTTACTCAAAAGCAATTGGCAATAATTTATAAAATCGTCTGCATTATTTCTTTCCAGTTTGTTTTGGAATTTTTGTGTTTTGTAGCTCTGCGCAGCCATGAATGCTAAACGAAAAGAAACTTTGCCTGAAATTCGAAAATTAGTTATTAATTTGCATATTGAACGTGAAAAATCTATTAGAGAAACTGCTGAAACAGTTAACTTGAGTCATTCAACAGTTTTCAATATCATTAAACGATATAAAAAGAATCATATGACTCAGGATAAAAGAAGACCTGGCCGACCATCAAAGCTATCCAATGGAATAAACCGAATTATCGTTCGAAATATTAAAAAAAATCCAAGAATGAGTGCTCCTAAAGTTGCTGCTGATTTACAAGCATTATATGGAGTAATTGTTAATCCTGAGACTATTAGAAGAGTAATTCGATCTACTGGATATCACGGTAGAGCAGCCAGGAAAAAATTCTTCGTAAGTGAAAAGAATAGAAAACTCAGACTGGCTTTCGCAAAATCCAACATAAATAAGAATTTTGATTACTGGAATGAAGTTATATTTGCTGATGAGAGTAAATTTAATATATTTGGTTCTGACGGTAGAATCTTGGTGTGGAGAAAACCCAGGGAAAAATTTCGCAAACAGAACTTGGTGCCAGCAGTAAAACATGGTGGAGGAGGAGTTATGGTATGGGGGTGTATGTCGTCCGCTGGAGTTGGTAATCTTGTTTTTATTGACAGTATAATGGATCAGTACAAGTATATTGGCATATTAAATCAAAATTTGAAATCTTCAGCACGAAAATTGAACCTTCATAACGATTTTAAATTCTACCAGGACAATGACCCCAAGCACACTGCTTTGAACGTTAGACTCTGGCTGCTGTATAACTGTCCTGAAATAATAAAAACACCACCACAATCTCCAGACTTAAATCCCATAGAGAATATTTGGCAAGAATTGGAATCAAGAATTCGCAAACACACCATTTCTTCAAAACAACAATTAAAATCGGCGCTTCGAGAAGAATGGGGTAAAATCACTCCAGAAATCACAAAAACATTATTCGAATCCATCCCAAGAAGATTAAATCATGTTTTAAAAGTAAAAGGAAATCCAATAAAATATTAAAACCTTTTAAAAAGTAAAATTTTTGGATAAATATTTGGTGGAAAAGTAAGTGTCCCATCACTTATGTGAGCCATTTTTTGCTTCGTTCTAAACAATTGTATTTTTATTAAATTAATATTTTAATATTTTGAGAAAATGCATGTTATATAATAATTGTTACTAAATTTGAGTATGAAACACACGCACAAAAAATTTTTACATGTTTTTTTAATTTATTTTATTACGGTTTCCTTTTGTAAAGCACAAGAGTCCCATCACTTTTGTGAGACACTGTATTTTACCCTAACGTTTTGTGTTTTAAATGTTCCATTTGATAACCTTTATTATTCACTGTATTTATACACCGTAATTTCAAAGACAATAAAGCTTTCCTTAGTAGTGGAAGAGGTGGGATATAAATCGTCATCTGAACAATCCGCTTTTTAAAAGTCCAAAATAGTAAAAATTCATGAATGATACATCAGAGGATTTAGTAGGGATATGAGTGAAGGATGTGATCTTCTTACACGTTTTTTGTTCCATTTTTTGCAGAAACTTAACAGTAGATTTTGAACTGCGGCTGCTTGCTTTGTCTTGAACCAGTTCTACTAGCTTATGGAACGGTGGGTAAAGAGAAGGTATTTCATATTCGAAAATTGGGTATAGAATGTGTTCATGACAATATATGCAGTTGACCTTAAAAGTTTTCTGCACTCTTTTTAATCTTTATTTGTCGTTATATCAAAAACCAGCAAACAATCGTAAGTTCCTTTGAAAAACTTTCTTTAGATTCTTTGAACCATGTTTTTAAGAATTTCTCCTTTTCTATGCTATTAAATGGATGTCTTTTTATTGCGGTCATTTAAATATAGCCAAGATTCATCTATTGCGACAACATTTTCCCATTTTCGTCCGAAAACCTTTTTTTCATACAGAATTCTGCTGCGTTTTTTGCTTTGGGCGATATGTTGTGGACAGAGACGACGCACTTTTTGTATTTTCGCCTTTTTTAGATTCAAATCAGCCTTAATCACTTTGCTTGCCGACGACATTGAGCGTTTTAGTGATTATGCAACTGTCATTTGAATTCGAAAATTTTCTTTTAACGTTAAAGTTCTTACCTTTGCAGCTTTCGAAACATTCCGTTTATTCCTTGGATTTGTATTTCGAACAATTTTTCTCCTTGAATTTGTATTTCGAACAATTTTTCTCCTTGAAGCCAAACTTTGAATTTGTTTTCCTCTCTTATTGACAATATTATCAATCGTTGCTTCAATACCGGAAAATCATGGCTTCCAAAAGGTATTTTAATAACTAAATACAAATAAATTTCTTAGGAAAGAGCTGAAATATAGCCTTCCATCCATTGCTTCTTTAAAAGAGCCATTTTGCATGAAAACAAAAGTGTCAAATAGCAGACGATAATTTACACTTTAAAAAATATAGCTGCAGATCAAAAAGAATTTTTCCAGGCCGACGGTTTTTTTTATAGCAAAACTAATTCGTCTAAAAAATGTACGAACAGACTCTGTGTAAATGATTTTTTGTAATTTTTCACAAATACATTTTAAAAAAATCTACATTCTATATCCTTTAAAAATAAGTGTTAAAATGAAATTATTTTCAACTAATTTATATGCAGTATTTTTAGCGCTTTTGCCTAAGATTAAATAAAAGAAATTCGTAGCTTCTTATACAGAACTGCTTTTTAAATATAAAATATTTTCCTAAGAGAAGATGTATGATTATTAATTTCATGTATAAAAATATATATTGTTTTTCTTCAAGTGTTTTTACATCTAAATTAATTAAAATTACTTGGAAATGTAATTCGTTGGAAGAAATAATGAAATATGAAATTTATTTATAACGATTTTCAAAGAAATAGTCAAAAGCTGAGAAACATTTTTGTTTTCAGTTTTCAGGCTTAATTAGTAATTTACCAATTACTAAAATCACTTCCAATCTAAGTATATTTGAATTTCGTAAGCTCTGAGTTTAATCGACGGTGATTTCTGCAATGAAAATTGCGATTTCAATTTTCAAATTATATACTTAAATAATAACTAACAATTAATTCATGATTAATCCTAAATTAATAATTAAAAATTAAAAAACAGAAAAGTCTGAAAGCTTTTAAATTTTTTATTATTCCCAAAGGGGCGTTTTTCTATTCACTTCCATACAAATGCATCTTTCGAAAGCATTTGGGCTAATGTCCTTTTGGGCTAAGAATTTTTAAAAAGAGCATATCTTTAGAATTGCCGATAGACAGTCTTGCGCTTTGGAGATAAATGTATTTTTTTTTCCGTACAGTGTTGCCACTGCTCGCTTTGAAATCATTGAGTTTGTTAATGAAAAATTCGATAAAGTTTCACAAAATGTGAAATAGACAATAAAGCAAACTTGAAATGAAAAATTCGGCTTTCAGATTTCCATGCTCGGGTGGAGGACTAAGTTATACAAAATTTGATGGATCTAGGTTCCGTTCTTTTTTCACAATGCAAGAAACATACATACATTCCTGGAGATTCTCCATTGTTTAATTCCTTTAAATATAATACAGGGAGATAATATTTGGTGACAACAATTTGAAAAGCAAAAATGTGAACAGACATTTATAGTGAACAACGCAAAATGCGTTTTGAGATAAATAGCCTTTCTGGTGTAACGCCCCTTTCGGCTACAAATTAGTGCTAAAATTAAATTCTTTAAGCAGCTTTGAAATTTCTCTTTCAGTTTTTGTAAAAAATGTTTTTATAAAACTTGTCTTTATATACTTGATGAAAATGCTAACTTATGAAACGGTTATTCTATTCATGTTTGTTAGTCCAAAGGGCCTTTGTCCCTGAAGGCCTATTGTGATTTTGCGTTGAATCACTATAAACGGCTGTATCACTTTTCGAATTGTTGCCACCAAATATTGCAGCCCTGTACTCTATTTAATGAAATTAAATAATGAAGAATCTGCATAAATGTGTGTATATTTCTCAAAATGTTATAAAATAACGGTACCTAGAGCCATCCAATTTTGAATAACGTACGTTTCCATCCGAATATGCGCATCTGGAAGCCCATATTTGGAATTTGGAATTTGTTTTAATATCGATTTCATATGGTATGAAACTTAAGCGAATTTTTCCTGAACAAACTAAGCGATTTAAAAGCGAGCAATGGCAACACTTTACGGGAAAGAAAATCTCCAGCGCGCGGAACTGTGTATCGGAAATTCTAAAGATATGCTCATTTTAAGTTATTTTGCAATATTGTTCTTTAACTGAATTTTATGGTTTAACTGCGAAGAATATGATATTTAAGAAATAAAGGTAACACACAAAACGTTAAAAAAAACGCCCCTTTAGACGTAATTTAAAATCTGAAACCTTTCAGATTCTTTTTTTCATATTGTCTAGTGACAGTTCTTTAATTGTATTTTCAATTTTCTAAAAATGCTGGTAAAATTTCTGATCAGAACTTTTCAGTTCAAGATTTTTCGCAGAAATTTCAGCACTTTTCTCGATTCGAAAGATGATGGTATATTATTATTTTTTTTTTCTGTATCACTTTCACAGTCAATTTCTGCAATTCTTCTAACACTTTCTATAATACCATACACCACATAGCACTTTTTAATACCCTACACAATACCTACTGTTTCCATACACGTTTTCACTTGACACATATTCTGAATATAAATTTTCATAACATCCCTCACAAATATTTGAAACATTAGTTACAGCTTCAGTTCTTCTGAGGCTTTTTTTTCACAAACCCCCATTTTTTAAAATATAGAGATCAAAGTTTTACTAATCGCTGATTCGAAAATTATAAAAAATACTATTTCTCACTCATGACGTTTTGTTATTATGGTGAGTTAGAGATAAACTCGTGACTGCTTTGAACATCGAGTTTTTTTTACTTCCTTGTACAAAGTACAAAGGAAGTATTGTAATAGCGAAAAATATGGGGTATTATATTTCAAAGAAAATATCCATTTTGACCTGTCTCGAATGCTATTTAACGATGATTTTGCGTGATATCTGAACGTAAGGGCAGAATAAAGGACTCTTTC